>VUYV01000041.1:4417350-4613388 GCA_008711295.1 Anarhynchus alexandrinus
TTTTTTTTTTTTTTTATTTGTTTGCTTCCTTCTGACTAGGAAATGCCATTTAAGAAAGCCTAGTGGCAGGAATGGAAATTCTGACTGCCAACTAGGTGATACAAGAAGTGACTGTTTTCTGGTTTGCACTGTGACAAGAGTTTATTTCTAAAATTTCCCAGTGCACAAATAAATATCTGATAGATAGCAGTAAAAGGTAATTCAATCATTACAAGTCACAGCAGGTGATTATAGTACTTAAAATATCACTGCTGACACCTACTAGTGTTATGGACATCTATAGTATGTGTATTATGTTCTTAACACCTTTATAAGGTGTATTACTTGGTTAGACATATAAATATTTAAAAACGATTCGTGTTCTCACAGCATAAAGCCTGTGCTATCCAACTGCAAAAGGTTCCCAGCCAAGACTTAGGAAGAGCTAAGGGGTCCAAAGGCTCCTTCCCAATGTTCACTGAGAATCCACTGCCAACAGGGAAGACACCGAGGATTTTGGGTCCTATGTGAAGCCACCAATAACAACAAGGAACTACTAATACTAGCCTCCAGCTGCTCAGGAAAGCTCTGCTCTCAGAGTTGTTACCATGGTATTTAGAAAAGATTCTAGTTTTAAACAGATTTTCAGAACACTTCTCTAACCCAGATTTGAGAGTGTTCCCTCCTTATCAACTCTGGACTTACTGGTCTCTATTTTGCTTTACCCATGTCCTGTATCTCTCGTGTGATTAAGAGTAAGTGGGCCAAAAGAAGATAATCAGGTTACAGAAAAAAAAGGAGTAGTTTTCTGAATATACTTTTATCTTTTCCTAAATTTCGAATCTAAGAATATATCCTTCAAAATACATTGCAATTTTATTTAAACTTATTTCTCCTGCTTTATATGCCTGCCCTGACAAACAATATTGATGAATGCTGGAATTGTAGGTCTCTTTGATTGTGTTATTTTTAAGGGCTCATTCACAGAGAGCATTATTGTCCTACTATGTCCACTAGGAAAGCAAAGTCGATAGATGGAGTAGAACTTGTGCACTGGCTTCTCTGCAAGCAAAGAGATGGAAACAATGAACACAGACACAAAGGGACCTTAAGACCAAGGACCATACCTGCACGGGCTTTTTGGGGGGAGGGGGGAACGACTGAGTAGTAATTTTCAACCTATGGGACCAATTATGGGACTCAAACAGCTCTGTACAAATGACCCTGTTTTTAGCAGTGTTACATTTTCTGTATAGGCAACTCTACTGCAAACTTCTCAGGCAGTCAAAAGGGAACGAAAAAGGTGAAAAGTAGTATTTAAAGAATTTCTGTGCTCTCTGCACGCACAGTGAGAGGGCACCCAGGAGAGCATCCCATACCAGCTTTGTGTTTGTTTCCTGGGATCAATTTGGAGTGCTTTGACTTGCTATAAAAATCTGTTAAGGAGAGGATGTTTGCAGTTTTAATTCCAATAAGAAAGGGAATGCAATAAATACTCATATTTAAAAAAGCAGTGAAAGCAAGAAACCTTTTCTGCCCACCTATCTTCATGGCAACTTTAGGGATTTAATGGCAAAACAACAAATGGACCGATTATTTACAGAAATTCTAAAGCATTTAAAACATGTGCCAGTGTAAATGAGGCTACGGACTGGTTCTATAATACATCAGCAGCACAACAGAAATGTGCAACAGGTCATCCCAGGACCAGTTTCTGCCTGCACCTCCTGCACCATCTGAAATGTGAAAGCCGAGGACGACCTCAGTTTCTATGCTGGAGTGCAAGTTTTCCCTTCCCTTCTGTGGGCCTCAGAAACTAAAAAGGCTCTCAATGAATTCATATTTTAGGATGACATGGAAGGAGAGTGTTTGTAGTGGTGCAATAACCAATCCTTTTGCTGAATATCTCTACCTAAGAGGTGTAGGAGCAAAGACATAAGTGAGGTAGCCAAACAGGACTAAAAAGCTATGTTACCATTCAGCTCTGATGCCATTTCTTTCCATAAGTTCAATTAGGTCTTCAGCTTTGATTTTCACACATTCATATTAGGAAGATTGTACTAGTTCTTTACCACTGGGAATTAAGAATGGGAAAGGAAAGGTGAATGACACTAATAAAGTTTGTATAATAACAACAGCCCAGAAAAGAAAGAAAGGCAGATAATAGATACTGAGCAGATACTAGAATAAAAATGAAAGAGGAGAAAGCCAATGGAAGAAGACCAGGAAGATAGACACGGTAGGAACCCTTTTGAGAAAAGAAGGGATAATATGAACATGTAAGGGAAAATCCTGCTTTTTCAAGGGAAGCTATTGCAGAAATGGTTAGAAAAGGACATGTATAGAAAGTTTCAGATACAGGAGTAATTTAAGATGATAACTGAATGGAAATTCTAGTATTTTCAGGGTTAGGGGGCAAAATTTATTTTCTCTTCTTTATTCTCTCACTCTATGGCACAGAGTTTACATCCTTTGGACTGAAGGAGATGACTGTTACCTGATAGCTGACCTGGGGAAGGTCACTAAGTGACTAACAAAATAAACAAGAGACAAAGCCAAAATATCTAAGAGTTACAAGGATATATACAACATCATTGAGTAGAAAGAGGGAACTAGCAGGTCTGCAGCACCCTAATTCAGTCAGGAAATTCTCTCTCATCATTTATTTAAATGTTATTCACTATGTCCAGACACAGTCACAGCAGCTCCTTCCATTGTTTGGTTGTATGAAAGTAGGTTGAAAACAACCCTACAACATTTATGAAAAATGGCCATGTTATGTTTAGAAGTACCCAAAATAACCAGGAACATATCTCTGCCCTCAGGTCATAATAAAACTAGGACTGTGCAATGACCATGTGGTCAGAACAGGAAAGGGTAAGTTTACTTGAAACCAGAGAAGATTCCCCCCAAATGACTCTTTACGGCTACTCTATTAGGTTAGTGCTAATTCTGGTAAATCCCAAAGTAAAGATTGAGGGAGCTGCCCTTAAATTGGTATCTGTCGGCTGCTGCTTAAACTGTGAACCAGGCAAACATCAAATTATATTACTCCAAAAGATAATTCAAAATGTAATTTGTCAGATAATGCTCACTTTTCCGAGTCATTGAAATGCTCTCTTCTGACTACTGCAAATAGTCACAAGAAACAAACGTTTCACCTTAATGCATGAGTACTCATAGATAGTACATCTGCACTGCATCCACTTTGACTAAAGCCATTATGCACATGGTGCTGGCAGATCGCATGAATCGCACACAGCAGTTGCTGTTCTCTGATGGGATGTTTTATGTCCGTAACCACGACAGTGGGAAATGTAAAGCTGGCAATTCTAGGAGTTCAGAAAACTCATATTTGATTTTTTTACTTAATGTCTTAATCCTCAAAGTCTCATGATAATTACAGAATGTTTTTCTGCCTTTCTAAAATACTTCTGTGCTTCTTGAGAAGGCATATATACCTTCCAGACCTTTGAAATGAAAAGTCAGTTAGAAAGAACACAGAAATGGAAGTTGCTTCATTTCTAGTTTCAAGAATATATCATTACTCTTAGGTATTAGCTTTCGGAGCCAGGAGGCTGAATCTATCCGTACCAAAAATGTGACTAGCACTGAAAAATAATTCATAACATCTGTAGCTTGCAATATCCGTTATACTTAGAAATATGTGTTCACTACACAGAGTGGGTGGAAATGGAAAAGAGCAGTTACAGCAATGCACTAATTTTTAAACCTTTGCTAGAGCCTTTATAATTCCTGGTATCATCATAATGGAGAATTGTGCATTTGATCATAATGTGTGAATTTGTTTCTATTTTTCTGTGTTCCTCACTGTTCTGGGAAGCAACGTTGTAAATGTTTGGAAAAAAAAAAACAGTGTAGTAACATGTCAGTAGGTCTACCTTTGTGAGAGGCCACCTCAGCAGGGGATGGAGTTCAGTTTCTTGTTTTTTCCTCTGGGAAGGGTCAGGGGTATACAAAAATAATAATCTGTGATACAAATAAGTCCAAAATGGATCTTAATGGAACATGACTCTCATAGATTGGAGAGCAGAAAACAAATAAAAAAAAATGGTTGTGAATGACCTTTAAAAAGATGTATTTTAAGAGTCTTATGCATTCCAATAGACAGTGGGATTTTTTATCTCTTAGAAAAAAAACACTTGAGATAAATAACTCTCTAATTTTTCAGGCCTTTTTTAAAGTTTGTTTTTTTTTTAATTATTACTGCTGATTTCATAGCAAGCAAGAGGAAGGTGGAGAACAAACTTTTACTTTGAAAGTGGAAGAAGGAGGATGTTAGATACTTCTCTGTGAAGAAAAACAATTGTTTCTTACTTTATGGATGGTAGGACGCAAATAATGAAATTAGTCCTATTTGCAAATCCCACACAATAGAGAATAAATTTCCAGTAAATACTGAAGTATGTCGCCTGGGAAAGCATCAGTGAACTTCTTCTAAGTCGAAGCATTCAAAGCTGTGTTAAGCAACTTCCCATCCTTCCAGAAAGCAGTCCTTGACTCCTGTTATTTTCCATGACCAAGTATCTTGACCCCGTAGGCTTGCCATTTCCCTCATTTGCCCCAGAGTCCACTCAGGGCACTACTAAGGGCATTCACCCCCGGGGAGGGTTGCTGGCTGTCAGTGGGATGGGGCAGAGCTGGACTCGGAGCAGGGGAGGGCCCACAGCAGCGTGCACGGGCAGCGCAGGCAGCTGCTGGAGAGGCTGCCTCCGCCGGGAGAGCAGCCGCTGATGAGCACGGTTGGGAATTACACGTAGCTCAGCCCAAATTCCTCAGCTGGCAGCAGCTGTTTGTGGAAACTGAAGGAGTCTTGAAAAGAGCCCCATTTTATGGCCCCTGTGATAATAATCGTGAGTGTTGCAATATAATAACACATGTATCTGAGCTACAGCGTTCAGTTGTCTCTCTGCCTTTTGGCCCCTTCTCTCCAGCCGGGGAAGGGAAGGTTTATTCAGAGGAACAAGCCCCATCCCTGCTTGTCGTAAAACAGATAGGTGGAGGAAAAAAAAAAAACCAGACACCCCAAACAAACAACACAAAAAAATCAAACCACAAGCTCTGTTGCGTTGTTAAAGTTGTTTATAATTGGCACTGCGCGCATATTTGTTATTTTGACTATGTGGTCCCAGTGTTGCAAGGATGCAATTCTCAGGGAAGTGTCCTCATCTCTGGGCTACAGACTCAGTCTCCTATTTGCTTAGTCTCCCTCACTGGCCCCATAAATCTTACATTCCTTTTCTGCATAGTCGTACGGCTTCAGCAGAAACGTGGCTCCATGCCAAATTGCAGACTAACTCGTGGCTCTTACTTCTGAGAAACTGGAGCAGTGGGCTGAAACCCCTTCATAGTGAGGAGGGTTCAAAAGCCACCCTTCTCCTTTTGTGGGTTCAACAATTCCACGGCTGCTTGATCACAGCTCCTGTAGCCGAGCAGGTCATTCCCTCAGCTGCAAAAGCAATAAAGCCTGTCTTTTATACCAAAGCCCTTAACCTCCCTTGGTCCTCATGCTGTTCCCAAATCCTCGCTACAACTCCTACACCTGTTTGTCTGGCTAAATGGCAGCATATCCTAGTTGGGCTGGTGCAGTGCTATGCAGGAGATGGCTAGCCACTGACTGCTGCTCTCTCAGGGACTGGGTAATGGCTGAATTATACCAGCCTTGGCTCTGCTCTGCCTAATTTCCGGTCTCATAAAATCTCCAGACCCATCAGCCTTCTGTCCTCTCCTGGAGGTGAGGCAATCGCAGTTAAACAGCCAGACACTGTAATTCACTTAAGAAATTATGAGAAAAAACTACACCCCACATAGATAGGATCCCACAGAGACAAGCCTGAATCTTGCAAAGTTACCTTCTCCATCCTTCCATTAAGGAGGGATTCTTGGTCCTCTTAACCTCTCCTCACCAAACATCTTCTTGCTGACTGTAGATGAGTCTTTCAGTGCTTCCAAAAATGACTGTGGGCCTTTGTTGTCTGCATGAAAGAAATCCGTTGATGATCCAGCCCTGCTGGATTTTGATGAATACATTTTGAATGTGTTTGTTATTCCAAAATTCTGTGGTGTAGCGACTAGTGTAAGAAAAAGTTAGAAAAACTTCTGCCAGGGATAATAAAAGTTCAGCTGATCCTGACTAACAAAAGGAAATATTTCAAGCTTACTTACACACCTTTTTTTTTCCCCATTTTGTTGTTCCATTGCATATGCTATTCTTTATGTGTTTTTATATGCATACATTTTTGCACACATACATGTACACTGGTGGGAATAGTTGAGTGCTACAGGTTGATAATGTAGAACAGAGGAAAATTTCTACTTATAGAAGTCTGCAAAGCATAATACAGATACCTGTGCTGCAGGAACTGATGGCTGTTCAGCTTCTATAAGGAAGTCATGACTTCTCCCAAAGAAATACTTAAGTGCAAATTGAAATGGGCTTTATGACTAAGGATACATGAATGGGTTTATTAAATCCCTTATATTTCCAGAATCTTTAGGCTCTTAATTTCAGCGTAAACAAGGATTTCAGAAGGGTGGAGCTATACTGTTTCTACTTATTTGGGAAAAAGTAGAATTTTTCAAAAAGTATTTACCAACTTAAATAATAACTGACTTTGTTTTATTTAACCAAAATAAATAAAGACATATGTATCTTCAATTTAACATACAGTGGGAAAGGCAGAAGAATCTAAATCTTTAATAAGTTAATCTTAGGAACCAGAGGCCTGAAATATTTCCAGGGAACTGAATACAAAACTGTGTGTAGCACTGATTATTCACATAAAAAGTCAGACTGCTATGAGAGATTTTCATATGGCTTTTTAAGAAGCAAGCTTTAATGTAGAAAAAGTCACAGCCAAGAGCTGGAATACTTGCATAAACTGTTCTTAAAAAGACTGAGAGGTGACTCAATTGACATTTTCCAACACCAGTTCCCCTTTCAGTTGGTATTACATAAATTTAACGGGAAGGCATTTGTAGGTGGATATGCAGTCATACTGTACAACATGGCTTCAGAAGTAGGTGGGCATCACTTGAGTTTCTCAGAAATGAGTAGTAAGGACAGCCCACAGTTCCCCTCTAAACTTCTCAGTCTCCCAGACAGAGGAATCAAAAAATCCTCCTGGGAAATAGTAATTCTATCCCAGGAGCCAAGAGGCATTTCAAGTTCTAGTGGGATTACAATTTTCTCAATTCAGTTCAAATTCTGTCATGCTGTCGTGTTAGTTCAGGCTCTCCCATTCATCTGAACTGGCTGTCTATTGACCTGTCCTGACCAGAAAAGTTTGAAAGTTTGCTCTCCAGGCATGGAATCTCCAGCACAGGGACTAGTTTGCGCTACACCAGTGCTCCTCCTACATTTATCTATCTGGACATACATCTACTTACGTAGAGACCTGGACCTGCAAACTGAAGCACAGCTCTTGAAGCCAATGTAGAGGTAACAAGTGATGAAACACTTGGATACAGTCCACACCTCAAACACAGTTTAGTCCTGAATTATTTAGCTGCTGATTTTACAAGGCAGTGTCCAGATCCACCCATTTATAAACTCTTCCTCCACTGGAGAGCTCCAGTTGTTGTAGCTTTCAGCTGGAGGATGTACTAAACTGCTTAACGATAATGCAATGTCTCTCCAGCACCCGGGGTGCATCCTCTACTCCTCTATGCTTTGCTCTTCAAGGCTCAGAGAAGGGAAGAAAAAAAATCAAGTATAAATTCTACAGCTGTTTTCTGCAACATTTTTAAAAACAGCTTCAGGAAATGCATAACAGAATATGTATGAGATAGGTAATAAAACAAGTTTAACACTTTAAGGGATGTCAATTATATTCTTTGCATGCAAAGCTACTTATTGTATTGTACATCCTTCTAGTTTCTAGTGCAAGATAGGAAGCTTTTCTAAATCACATTTCACAAATAGATATCTGATTATTAAATTTGTCTTATCATTCTAATATAAAGCATTTAAAGTTTAACTTCATTGCTCTGAGAAATTGTCAGTTCTGCCTTATTCAGGGATAACACTTGAGATTTTAGAAGCTGACATATAAGGCTTGAAATATACAGTTGGAAATCTAGTCTGAAGTTTAGTCTCTGGAAAATTACCCCTTCAGTGGCAATCCAAGTGTTCTTACAAGGTATGTTCCAAGGGCATCACATAAAGGACAGCTGTATAGCTCACATGTGCCCTAGTTTCTACCATAAGCACTTATTTACAGATACCAGTCTACTAATATAAATGTACTGACAACCAGAACATAGTAATATTACTATGGAAACAAATAAATAAACTATTTTTTGTATTTATATGTGAAAAATGTTATAAAAGTTGCTAGACCGTGAAAACATCTTATAACAAAATTATGATCTTGAAAAAGTAGTGCTTTTTGGGAGACAATTTTTAGTTGCTGACATCACTCCTGTCCACTGAGGACAGAAACTGTCCAAAGACAACCACCATACAAATTATATGGTATCACATTTTTATATATTTGGAACTCTAGTCCTACACTTCTGAAAGTAATGAGGGTTTTGCAACTGCCTTCAGTAAAAATGAAGTCCACGCCTGAATGAGGAAAGATTATTTTAGTAATATGAAGAATCTTAATCTGTATTATATATTCATGCACTGAATATCAGTAAGGTAAACAGGATGAGATGTGAGCTTTGGCTCTTGTCATTTTATGTATGGTAGAAGCTTTTACTAACTAATGCCAGGCTAGATGATTGTGCTTTTTAAAACTTTTGGATGCTGGTGTGATTAAAACTCAGCCAGGTTAATCTATACTGTACCCAGTTTTAATAAATATCAGATCCAAATATTTTAATAGTTTTTTTTTAGCTAATGTTAGAGAACTTCTGGGTGGGAAAATAAGTTTGAAAGAGTAGCTAGGATGTTTTTCAAGTTCAGAAACCAAACTTTTGTAATGGTAAGACAACAAAATATGTTCTGTACAGACTAATATTATCAACTCAAAAGTGAGATTAAAAGAAGCAAACACTTTTCAAGAGCTTAGGTCTCCTGCACCCATATATAGATAACTAAAAAAGCAATCTTGTTTCCAGAATTTGCTAAGCACTGAACAACACTAACAGACACCAGTGGGATCTGTGAGATGGTCAACACTTCAGAAGATTCAGACCAAGCACCTAAAGATGAATTGGAGGCCTCATTTGCATGCAGATATTTTCAAGACTATAGCCAAATCTATAATGAATTCTTAGTGCATCACTAATTGTAGTAAAAAGCTCCAGTACACATCACTGTGGCCTCTCTAGAGTTTACAGTAAAGTTTTATAGCAGTAACTATAGAATAGTGCTTTTTATGTAGGTTAAAAGGATTAAATATAGTATCAAACATATACTTCTTTTCATGGTTTGCCATAATCCTTCCAAATCAGAGCCACCCATTTTTTTTTTACTCTACATATATATGTATATTCTAAAAAGGACTGAAAGAGAAGGGGTTTTGCTTGACACTGGGTTTTGGCAGAGAAGCCTACATTCCAGGTGTGAAAACACATTTGTGAGGAACGTTAAACATCACAGAATCAGGGAACTGCTGAGTTGGGAGGTCACCTCTTGAGATTGTCTAGTCCACCCCCCTGCTAAGGCAAGGTCAGCTAGATCAGGTTGCTTAGGGCTGTGTCCAGTCCAAATTTTTAATATGTCCAAGGATGGAGACTCCGTAACCTTTGTGGGCAAAACATATCTTACCTCTGGGCAAGCATATCTCTCTGTGTTTGCAATGCCATGCTTGACATTAAAATATATAGCTTTAAAAAGGTAATATATAGAGATATATATCTTTCATCTGAGAACAATATCATGCAGTGAAATCTTGACCAGAAGAATTCAAATATAGCTTCAGAAATACTTGTTAAAAACTTAAATGGTAAAAAGACTGTTCTATCCAGAGAAGTCCCCTTCTGTTAGATGCCCATATAGAGACATTATTAGTGTCTATACATTTTTCCTACCAACCATTCATTTAACATTTCACATTCTGTTAAGAAAAAAAAAAAAAAAAGAGTAGTTAGAAAAGAACATTTTAATTTTGTGGTAAATCAGAACGACTATAAGAGATTTGCTCTATTCCAAGTCACAGTATGAAAGGAAAGCTGGGTAAAGCAAGTGTTATTTAACACTAAATAATTTCATTTCCATGACTTCATCGGACTTACATATCAGCTATTCAGAAAATAGTCCCAAAGAGAGTCTTTAATTTAAACTGTCTGATGTTCTTTTGGCAGTTGTAGAGAAACCAAGAGATTTGTTCTCCAGAAAACTTTGAAATAGTTTCAGATGAAAGAAAAGGGGGGAGGTGGATTGGTTTTTTTTTTTTTTTTTTTNTAAGGTGGACTTTACTGAAAGTTATTCAGTTACTGTCAAACAAACAGTATTTTTTTCTGGAAATGATTATAATTAACTATCGTACTTCTTTCGAAAAAGCCTACTACCTTTTAAATAGCAGGAAATGTCCCCTGTCCACAAAAGCTAACATGTGGTGAAATTAATAAAAACCATACCTCTTTCTGAAAGCAGTTTTTATTCACACAATTCAGTGGAATTAAATGTGTTAGAAATAATTTTCCCAAACTCAATCCTTTGCTTCAAGCTATAACTCAGATATATTCTCAGAAAAGGGCATAATGGAAATGTGAATAAATAAATTTTGATTTGACATAGCAAAATAAAGCTCCCTTTGACTGGCTGGAGACAGAAATACTTTCAGATAAGTCTTCATAAGCTTCTTCAGGAAATGAGTTCTAGAAATGCTGTTTACTGAAAGGTAAATGCTGCTAAGAAAAGTACTGACCCCTATTCAAGGTTTCTTTCAAAGCCAATTGTGTATTCTTTTCACTGTCCCTAGGTTTGGAAAAAGTGCCAAAAGACCTTCCTCCCGACACAACTCTTCTGGACTTACAGAACAACAAAATCACTGAAATTAAAGAAGGAGATTTCAAGAACTTGAAGAATCTTCATGTAAGTGTATAAATGAACAAACATTTGCCAAAAAAAAAAAAAATGGGGAGAAAAAGTGATTTTGGCCTGGTACTCAGGTTTTTAAGGAAAACTGATTAAATACTCTGTGATCTTTCTCCACCAGCCCAGACTACTTATTTCCTTTCCCATTCCTCTCCTGCAAACGTACTTCTCATACCACAGAAGTTTCTCATCTCATTTCAGCTATTCATACCCGTGTCCCGTCCATTCAGTCCACTGGTCCCCACCATAACTTCTCTCACTTATTTATTTACATTTTCAGTCCCCTTGGCATAGTGTCTATTTCTGTTTAAAAAGCAGATCTGTCTCAACCCTTCCACCTCACTCACGTATTATTGTATTCCTTCCCCTCCCAACTCTGAGCTCACAGAGATTTGTTTATGCCATGTTTGTCAGCAGTTTTTTCTGTACTAATTTTAGTTTGAGTCTTTTCAAATCAATCTTCTGCCCCCTGCACTACAATGAAAATGTGTTTTTGCAATAACCTTCTCCTAGCAAAACTCCATCCTCATCCTCCTTTACCCGCCAGTCTCTTCCAACACTGCTGTCTGTTTTCCTCTTTGCTGAAATATTTTCCTTCCCTGGTTTCTGTGACTGCCTTTTTTTTCTGGTTCACCTCTTCTTTTCCAAGTTTCCATCAGACAACTACCTTCCTCTGTTTCCAAATTTTTGTTTCACTGTCTGAGGTCCTCCTCCTTTATTTCTATACTTTTCATCAACATCTTAAAATTCATACCTCATAGTCTTGCCTCAAATTTGTTGAAATATCTCTTTCTTTCCAGATCAGAAAAAGGCTATTACTTCTCTGCCTTTGAAAGTAATACCTCAACTCGGGCATATTTCTGAAATATTAATTTTCTAGCCTTTCACCAACTCAATTTATTCTGTGTATTATTCCATTTGATCTTTTTTGATTATAACCAGTATAAACTACTTGGCTTTGCTTTCCTGGCTCTTCACAGCCTCTTTCTATTCTATTGTTTTCATTCACAACTAAGAAGCCAACTCCCACTTTTTATCCATTCATTATGCCAATGCCATCGCCCAAACAAGCACTGTTTCAAACAGGAGTTTGCATTCAGGCAATTATAGTTGGAGAAAAAAAAAATCCTGTAATCATTTATTTCCTTAATTACTTCCAAATTCCCTCTTAATTTTTTGTTTTAATGCAACATCAAGAAGAAAATAAAAAAAAAAATAAATTCTTAGAATAGGCACAATGCCAGGCTGTCTGTAGTGGAGGGACCTCCATGAGTACATCATGATGAGGTTCATGTTATCTAATGTCAGCATAGATGTCTATACCTGAGCTAGTTACACCGATAACCTCTAGGGTCAACACAGAGAAGTAGGTATTTCTACATCACATTTCATCTGACTTGGTTTTAGAATGGGAAGACTCGTGCCCTAGAGTTCTTTTCGATTCCTCTGTTTTGCTACTGAACAGATTGGACACCCTAATTCCTGCCCCGTTTGTTTTAGTTTTCTTCAACCTTTGAGGGGGGTCCTGTATTCTTAGTGAAGATCGTCTGCAAGGTGCTAAAAAGGAGAAAAGTCTCGTCAGTGAAATTAATCTTTCCACAGTCCTTCTTCGTGACACTGCATGAAATGAGTCTGAGTATGGTATTGCAGATGAAAAGCACTGACCCCAGTGACTTCTGCCTACTTGGCCCTCAGCTCAGGTCTCTGCTACACATCCTGCTGTGAACTATGTCATCTCATTGAGATTAACTCTATGTTGTTGGGTTTTTTTCTTTCTTTTATTACAGTAGATATAATTTAATAGTGAATTTAAAAGGTAATTCTTCAGGGAAGAGAATATTTGTTTGTCTTGCTCCCCAAAGTACCCTGTACACACTTAGGGGCCAATGGAAATCATACAGAAGAGTGACAACAGTAACATATGTTTTAACAAATTACTTTCAAAACAATACAGTTTTCCTGGATTTACTCAAGAACAAGAAACGATCCTCTCATCTCCCCCCCAAAATAATAATTTAGTCATGCAGTACGTTTATGTAACTAGGCACCATCTTTAGTCTCAGCAGGCATCATTCTTATTCTTGTGTAATATCTGGGAATGATTCCCATTCCCAACCTTGCAATTAAATATTCTTCAGAGTCATAGTGAAAGGGGAATATTGTTTTTAGATAAATATAACTGAAAAGCTTTGTTGTTGACAGAACTCCACTGTCACTTTTGTTTTAAGGAGATATATGTGTGTGTGAGAGAGATATATATATAAATATATATAACATATATGCTTTTTAATCATATTCCCTGATAAACATGGTTTGTGTTAGTGTTACACTTGACAGTGTGATGTTCAAAAGTTTCTAGACTTCTTAGACTTTACTAAACCTTCTCATACGCTACTAAAACAGGAAGATTTACATGAATTATTACTATTATTGTTTCAAAATCTAAAAGTATCAGCAACTGCAGTTAACCTCTTGCATGAAGTGATCACTTAAGGGAACAATTCCTTAAACAGCAATTTTCATAGATCTTGAAAAAAATGAACAGTGTATTCAGTTTATTCCTTTTGAATATTCCTTTTAGATTCCTTCTTAGTTCCTACAGAGATCACCAACCCCAGGTGTGATAGTTTTAGAAGACATTTTCATGAGCAAGTTGGGTTGAACCTAAAGTTCAACTTGTACTGAAAACCAGACAAAGTAAGGAGAAGAGAAACTTGTCTGTGGCTTCTCTTTCAGCACAAATATAACTGCTTATGCTCTGAGTGAAAAAGAAATGAAAGAATAGTAATTAGTACCTACAAAAATATTCTTTGTATCAGAAAATTTTCCTGAGTAGGTAAAAGAGCAGTTAAAATTTGCAGCTGTGGAAATATGGCAAGCAATTAGAAAAGGATACAACTCAGGGAATATTTATCTGCAAATAACAGATGCCTGCCAGAAAACACCAGAGTCAACAGTTCTGGTGCACTTGATATTTTTATAGTTTTAAATTTATCCTGGAAAAAGTGGCTAAACTATTAAAGTTGTACTATAAAAACTCAGTGAGATTTCACACTATTTAAAAATGAAAGATAAGAAATATTTTTTACCAGAGGATTTGGGAGAATAGGGAAAAAATTCAAGACAGTCTTTTTTTAGGCCCGAGGACCGAGTTTTGCGGTTTCAGAAAACTGCCTGATATTATGTAAAAAACTTGCTTAGGATTTAGACCTGTGGCAAAGCAATCAGCGAGGTGCTGTTGGAGAAGCCAGGAAAAAAATCTTCTATGAAACTGTCAGGATTTTCCGGGCAGACTGACACTTCTGGATAGAGTACAGTACTTTGACCCCATGGACACAATAAAGAATCCAAAACACTCCATGAGTAAGCCTTCATGCAGAGTGAAGGAGGAGTCTACAAAAACAGCACATGGAGTTGCATGCTGTGTGGCAAAGCCAAAGCAAACCAGCATAACGCCTGGCACTTGGAACGAGAGGTAAAAGAAACTACTGTGTATCAGATCACTATATGAACAGCACAAACAACAGAACAGTGACTGCGTGCTTTTACAACAGGGATTTTGCAGTGGCACAGTGTTAGTACAGCAAAAGAAGACTGATGTGCCATTGGTCTGAAATCAAACAGAACATCACGGCTTAATTTAAGCTGGCAGAACTATGCAAAGCCATGGTCCTGCATACAACAGGGCTAAAACCAGTTCTGCTTGTATTGAAAGAAAAGACCTGCATGAAAGACATAAAAGATTTAAACTTGGGACTTAAGGTTATGACCATATCCACACAAAGGGATTGTCAACACTAAATGTCCGGGGAAATAAACTGAAACACACTTTGTAGTAATATCAAGTGGAAAAATAATGTTTTGCATTAGAAAAGTTTCATGCACTCCTTTTTCTTTTTTTAATCAAAAGAAGGCTCCCTGTGGAACGACAAGTGCCCAGATTAACTGAAGAAAAGTCTAAGAACATCTTCCAAGGATACAGAAAAGCTCCTAACAGATCAAAATATATTAATGAAAGAACACAGTCTTCTGATGACTCATTACAGCTTCAGTTCCCTTTTCCCAGGCGTAATTAAAAGAGACGTTAAATAAAGATAATGCTCTGCAAATCACAGAATGAAGAATCAGTAACCAGCAGCATACTGTAAAAAAACAGAGACAGATACCTCTGTCCAGTTTCTACCTCTGAACTCAATTCCCACTATCATCAATGGCAGACATTCTTAACAGGACTGAGACATACCATTTTTTAAATGTTTTGTTTCCACTTGGTGCGGCTGTAGGTTTCTAACAAATGTTCTGAGAAAAAAGTTAATCTTTCTGAAATGCAGCACTCCCTCAGAGCGATGGCGTTTCCTCAGACTCTTCTTTGCATTGTGCTTAACACACAATGAAATTTTCCACTGAAACAAGCCAAGTGCAACACAAGACACACATGCAAAACATGCAAATGTGCAAAGGGTAAAGATCTTTCCATGTGAGGAAAACAACAGAAGAAAACACTCCCAGGTCCTTCAAATTTTGGAGAGAGTCAGTGTACTAAGCTAATGAAAAAGGACATTTCATAGAATACAAAAATAAAATGCACAAGTAAATTGTGATAAAATGAATGACCAAAGTGCTTGCCTCAGTAGACAAAGACAGGGTTGAAAGATTCTATAGAACTTTAGAGCGTTAGGATTATTTCTTGTTGGAGCTGGAAAATGTAGAGCCAGCTGTTCCCTGGTCATCTGTGCAAGCCATGTTACACAATACTTATCAGTGAGGGTTCATACTCCATGCAAACTAGAGCCGCAGCAGGCTTCTTGGCTTTGCGGGATTATTCAACAAGGTGCTGTGGATGTGATCAAACAGCTTTCCACAGTCATCTTTCATCTGTACTGACAGGCTGTTGTTTCAATGCCTTGCCTTCTCCTTCCCTCACAGTTCATTCATCTCTTCCCTCTTGTTTCTATGTCATCCCTTTTTTTTCCTTGGCTTTCTTAGCTGTGTCCACTTGATCCTAAGTTTGGTAGGGTTACTACCAAACCCTACCCAAGACTTTAAGTAAGAACAAATGAAGAATAATTCCACCATCATGTTTTATTACACCTTTGCCCTTTTCCTGCCCTAACTGTAGATCAGGGGGCCTTCAGGAGACATAACATCTGGAATTCTGTTCAGAGACCTCCTTGGATTCAGGGACTCTTGGTGCCTTCAAGTTTACCAATGTTTATGATTTTTTAAATGAATTTAAAAATGAGTGCTTATGTTGCAGAATTCTGTCTCTTGGTATAACACAATTAGAGAAGAAAGTCAAGTTCTGTTTTATATATATTTTGGTGTTCTTTGTTGTTTTGTTTTTTTTCTTTTTTTCTAAGTGTACATCCAGTCCTAATAATCTGGCAGAAAAACTGGACTATATGTCTAGGTTATGAGTATGACTTAACAACTAAAACCATAAGGCAAACAAGAAAAGCCAAATTTATTGTTATTTTTATTTGGAAGCCCGACTCCTGAGCTTACAATTCTTAAGGCATTACTGTTCCTAGCAGAACTGTAATAAAAAACAGGTAATAATGGAATACATAACCCAGGAAATTAAAGAAATTCCATTGGGTCAGCAGATTGACTTTTCAGTTTAAACCCTGAAGGACACATGCATCATTAAAGATTTGATGTTAGGTAAGAGTACCATCCCCAGCTGGCAAAACAGATGTATCACCATGTATTACGTCTGATAGCAATTTGCTCATCATTTTACAGTTCACTTCTGATTTTGGCAAGGCTCTCACTTTAACCTACTGTAAACTAAGAAGAATGGAAGTAGGGATGAAAACCCCTCAGAACAATCTCCTGATATTCTCACATAATGAAGTTGCATAAAAAAAAATAAAATACAGTCCCCTGCTCCCCACCCCTAGACAGGGCAAAAATTCTAAGTTTTGGTAACCCCAAGAAGAACAAACCTATGCTAGTTCCTACACGATTCTACACACTCCCTCTGCAGTTTGTCAGGGTGTATTTTGACAAAAGCCTGCCAACAAGTGTTCCAAAATTTTCCTGAATTGTGAATCCTCCTTTTTGTTTTGGGAATAAATATTTGAGGTAGAAACCAGGCCAGAGGGAGCTAAATGGCCAGACTCCCACTGACTTCAACTGAGCCAACATCTATTCCTGTCATACAGTGATTTTTTTTTTCCTTACTAAACTAATATCAGAGGTGTTTCAGTAAAAAGTAAGCCATCTTTGGAGCAAAGCTTTGATTATTTTTCTATGAGCACTGCGTAAACTGCTGGTCATGATAAGGTGGTCTATAGGTATTACCCCAGTGCCATATTATAACAGAGTCAATGTTTACAGTGCAATGTTTACATGCTATATATAACAAGGGAGCTTTATCTCCAGAAAACGAGGATGGAAGCTAATTTTTCTCTTATCCATAGGCAATAGCTGTGAACACTCTAAGCCTAAGTGATGACTAATACTTGATGTATTTTTGCCTCTTTGTTTTCTGTTTCTTTCTTGCTTCTTTTTTTACCTATAACTAAATATCTTAGCACCCATACCAAGTCATGCTGAAAGCTGTGCATTGGTGTGTTCAGCCTTTTCTATTGCAAATTGGTGATATGCTTCAATTTTTTTAATTTTTTTTTTTCTTTGGGGGAGTACATTTATTTTAAAAGAAATATCCATTTCTCCACCAAAAATGGATGTGTGAAAGAAGACAGATTTTTGAATAACACTACCAGTTCCTGTGGCTCTGTCACATTTCTTCAGTCTGCCAAAATTGTTCCATACTGGTAGCATCCCAAGTCTGTGGCCAAGGGCTCCAGCACTTGCAGCGCTTTCAGGTTGACCCTTATTTTTCCCTCCAAGTACTCCCCATACAAAATTTTTATATGTCCTTTGACAAGGTGAATATAATGCCCCATCATGCCATCTGGGCTTTATTCAGGATAGTTAGGCCATGTGGCATGTTTTTACCTAACATCCCTTCCTCAATAGCACTGCCTGCAGATGTTTTCCCTAGGTTTTTCTCCTCTAGTTCCTGTTTTCACTGACCTCTAAATTCCCCTGAGTTTTTCATTTTATTTTATTTTGTTTTGTTTTAACTTTTGTTACAGGCAAACCATACGGGGCACATTCTGAGGAAAGTAAACAGCAGTGCTCCAAGGCTAATAACTTCATTCTTTAGGTCTTGCATATAATAGAGTTATTGTGAAGTGGGAAAGGAACCCAGGGGGTATGGCTTGCCAGGTGCTATGCTGGTGTGTTATCCTCATCATTTGCTGTTGCTCTGGGAGACAGTAAAACTGTAAAACTTCTCTTGCAAATTTTGATGTGTGGGTTTATTATTTTTTTTTCTTTACAGCTGCGCAACAGTGTGGAAAAATAGTCCCGGTTTAAAATACCGGGAGTAGGGACCTGCAGAGTGGGGGTGTAAGTGGGAATTGATATTCTTTGATAAGATTTTAAAACTACAGGCTCGTGATACCTTCCCACTTTATACCACTATACATATGTTCCCACTGTGAAATCAGTATTTTTAAGCATACCTTTGACAGATACCATCGTTTCTAAGTGAGAAACTTTCTGAATGTTTGAATAAAACAACAGTTTTGTGTGTTTCCCCAAGATAACATGATCATATTCAGGAGAAAGCATTGGCAAAGGAGAACAGATTAATCCTAGATACCAGATAATTTCTGGTTTTGGACAGGTTCTGCTCTGAAGAGCTGTAACAATCCTCTTAACATCAACTACTCATAGAATATTTACATTGCAGAGCCTAGCTGAATATATAGCTATCTATTTCCTGCAAGAAATATTTCACATCAGATCATCAGTTGTGATAATCATAGCCCAAACATTTTTTATCTAAAAGGCAACAAAGTTAAAAAAAGAAAAAAAAAAGAAAAAGAAAAAGAAGAAAAGATAAGGCAGACTTTTAGCTGGAATAAATGACCAAGCAGTACAAAGCAGGATGCAGGATAAAAATGTCAAGTGCTGATAAGATGAGTCTAAACTCACTGAACGTTGACTTAGAGATCTATGGAAAAGAAATCCATGGAAAAAATAAGACCCCCCCAAAAAAAAAAAAAGAAGAATGTAATTAGCAGTAGCACATTCAGTTATTGAATTATTATGATAAAAACAATGAAAGAGATTCATCTGCATAATTCAAGCTGTACCACTCATAATAGCTGGGATTGTTTCCCATGTCTTAATATTGTGCACGCAGCTGTGTTACACTATGCTTTAGAATCTACATCTGTATCAGTATTCTGGCAATGATGACTGAGGAAACCACACCCCATTTGTACCCCATGTGTTCTCATGGAGGTTCTTATAGCTCAGGTTCAAATAAAAGAGACTTGGGGCCATGGCTTCCACTGACCAATATATTTATTTTGGGAGAGGCTTATTGTTAAGGAAATACACTGCTGAACTGTGAGTGACCTTTTCTACCTCCTCTTGCAAATGTGTTATTGCTAGCTAGCTTACAAAATTAAAACCAGATATGCTCAGCTTTATGCATACTCAGTGAAACCACATACAGAACACACTGCTTGCTTTGCTCAGGATGATCTACAAGAGGAGCCCATTAGGGAAAAACACACATCCAAAACCATTTTACACTATCTTCTCACCTCTCTTTCAGTTTTCATGATCGAGAGGTGCTGTCATAGATGCGGATACACTTCCCGGCACTGTTTTAATACTGAACTGATTGATTGTGGAACGAGCTGAATGCTTAATTTTCCTCCAAGAAGCAGACTGAAGTGTAATTCTGAAAGTATTAAAAGTGTGTTAAAATACACTGAATCTTAACCATAGTATTTGCAATATAAAAATTTGTGGTTTAGCAGCAACTGTTGTCTTCTGTTTCTGAAAACAGCATAACAGAGTTAGTGAACAAAGATGTTCTACAGCTACTCTTTAGTAATAAATGTAAATAGATATTGATACAGCCCATTCTACCTAATTCGTTGCACAGACATGCAGCACTGTAAGTCTAATGAGTAGACAGCAAACAGATGAAATGATAAGATTCATTCTCATGTGTATCATACCTGAAAACCTTTCCATTAGCTGCATTACTGTTCTGACAGTAACGGGGCTTTCTTCTCCCTTTTTGTGTCATGGTTGGTTAATCAAAAAGAGAGTTAACAATAACGTAAAAATTTCAGAGGAATACGGGGACCACCTATAACAGGTGACAGAGGTTTTATGGAGGCCTTTCTCTCCTGACCGTATAGAGAGCTAATTTGATTAGAGTTACCCTAAATCTAGATATCACAATTGTGAGAACTAGATTAGGCACCTACTTAGTAGGCAAAATGAATACAGTCCATGATCCCTAACTGCAGGACTTAGAGTATGACACTTCACATTGCTCCCCTTCCATACCAAGTTACGCTTACCAAAACAATAGCTTATATCTGTGCAAAAAAAGAGGTTATTATCAGACAGAAATCTAATAAGTGCAGTCTGTAAGACTAGCAGCAAAGAGGTGATGATATACATATTTTTATTAAGCTAGGCTGTGTCTTCACTGTATTGAGTCATAGAACTTTCTGTTCAGGAAAAACTGGTTAGGATGGTTGTGTGATGATTGGTAAGGTATAAAAGTATCCTCAGAATAAATGAAACCAGAAAAAAAAAAAAAAGCCAATAAAACTGATAGTGTTGGGTTTATGTGAATGACTTGTTCTTCGCAGCTTTCAAGTGGAAGGGTTGTGCTTATTCTTGGATATAAATTATGGATGTTAACAGAAGCTGCATATACCTCAGCAATGAAATAACACTTGTATGTGTAATGTAGGCTTTGTTTACCTTTCACTGCTTTCAGAAGTTCTTAATCTATTTGTTTTAGTGCTTCATTGCACTTTTTTCAGCTCACTAGATTGGCCATCAAAAGGCATCAAAAGACACTAGAAAAAAATAACCAGTTTTTAATGTTTAATTCCTAAAATAATTTCTCTAGTGGTCACCTGAGATCTTCTTCATTATTACTCCACAGGCATTGATCCTTGTTAACAACAAAATCAGCAAAATAAGCCCGTTAGCTTTTGCTCCTCTGAAGAAACTGGAAAGACTTTACCTGTCCAAGAACAACCTGAAGGAACTCCCAGAAAACATGCCGAAGTCTCTTCAGGAGATACGGGCTCATGAGAACGAGATCTCGAAGTTGAGGAAAGCTGTCTTTAACGGACTGAATCAAGTGATTGTCTTAGGTACGAGCATGAGAAATTATAACAAAATCAACTCAGTGTTTTTTCAAGATGTTGTTTTTAGTTCAATCAGTGATTTTATGTAGAAAGCCAAGAAATGCTCCAATAAATTGTACCTCCAAATTAGCTTTGACCTGAAGGATATAGGTACCTACACTGCAGCACAGCTCACGACCATGTTTTGTTGGCAGAACTAGGCACCAATCCAATCAAGAGTTCAGGCATTGAAAACGGAGCTTTTCAGGGGATGAAGAGGCTCTCCTACATCCGTATCGCAGACACCAACATTACTAGCATCCCAAAAGGTAAGAAATTCAATGAATGTTTCAGAGATTTGTACGGGTATAATCTAGTGACTTCTAGTCAGCTGGGGAAAAAAACAAAAAAAAAGATTACAGAAGCTTTTTGAGTCAGTCCTTAGAGTTTCCATTACTTGACTACTTCATTTTCTGGTCTGTTGACTTTTATTGGTTTGGAAAATTTGGGTTTCTATTATGAGACGCTCCACAAGAGGTGCACTTACAAAACCAAGCCAGTTTATGTTATTTTACTTTTCTTATCTCTTAGCTGAAATATAATGAGGAAGAATGTTTTCGTCCTCCAACCCTGTTTTGTGAGCCTGATCAACCTTATACAGATGTAAACTCATGTAGAATTAACTGAAGTTCTACAAGCATAAAATCAGCCCTCCACAAGTCTGTGGGTTTGAAGCCAAAAATACTATTACACAAAAGAGAAACATTTGCTATTTTTAAAAGTACTTCATTGCAAATTGCTACAAAATAAGAGCAACTTCGATATAACCTATTAAAAAACAAAACAAAACAAAACAAAAACACAAACCAAAACAAATGAGAATGGTTCCAATCAAGAGGAAATTACATTGACTTTATTCATACTTTAGCCTGCAGATTGTTTTGAAATAGCTGAAAAGTTTTTGAAAGTTAATACTAGTTGTTATTTCTTTCTTCCCACATTTCCTGTTTTGGATGTTCCTTTGAGGGACCTCAGATAGTTAAAATATTTTGTTCCAATTATTTTTTCCTGATAAACAGAATTTGCAAACTAGTATGTGCCTTACCTAAAATAACATTAAAATTATTTTACCTCATTTTTATAATCTCATTTTCTGCTGCTGTTACTTGTTAAATATCTAGGTGCCAAATGTTTGTAGAATTATGTATGCTCATAGTCTAGCTAAAACGAAGGCTCTTTCTCTTATACTACTATATATGTCCCATTTAGATAATCATGAAAGCTAGCATTCATATCAGAGAAGAACTTCATTTAGTTTTTTTTAAGAATAAACTGTTCTATGATGACCTTAGGAGCCTGGTCTTATTTCATGCCAAACAAATTGTTACTAGCTGTTTTCAGTTTCCCTGATTGTGAAAGTTCCTGGTTTCATTCAATGAATTGCTCTTGGCCATGTCTAGTACAAATCTTTTTGTTACTGTAAAAGAGCCTCAGTGTAACACAAGTCCTTTACAAAAAGGTAATTCAGTTTTATCAAAGTAATTTGATGGTGCTCTCTCTTTCAGGCCTTCCCCCGTCCCTTACTGAACTTCATCTTGATGGCAACAAAATCAGCAAAATTGATGCTGAAGGTCTGTCTGGACTCACCAACTTGGCAAAGTAAGAATTCATTTCTTCTTTTCACATAAAATATTAGTTGAAATTGTAACCATGACACACACAATTAGAAAACATCATTCTAGGCTTCATGTGTGTTATCATCATTGAAGCAGCACATAACAGGAAAAGCTTCTATGGACTTGTGTGCTGACTTAAGACAGCAAAACACTTGGTTTTTTCTGACATTTTCCAGCCATTTTTAATTATGGGTGATGTATGCCCAGGACAACTGTTTCTTTGATTAAAAAAAAAAAAAAGAAAGAAAGAAACAAAAGGAAAGGAAGATAGAGAGAACAATTAGATTTTTTTAATTATGTCATGCTGCTTTCATTGTATTTCCATCTTTGATTTATGCAGTTTTCTTGGGACACTGCATTGCTTATGCAATTTCCTCTGGAAACTGAGGAAAAAAGCACATGGGAACCAAAACTGCTTGCAATTCCTCTGTTTCTCAAGAAAGGAGAGCCTGCAATGAGTCCAAGAAAGTGACAAAAAATAATCATAGAAATAAAATAAAAAAGTGTCATTTTTTCAGGGTGATTGTACCTTGCTAATCTGTGAATATGTTGTTGAATAAGTTTCTCTAACTGTAGGAAAAAGTAAGGAGAATTCCTGAAGAGCAGTTATAGACATATAGAATTATTTGTGAATTAGTTCACATTAGATAACATACTAAAATAGTAAAATGGGCCTTTAATACAAGGTATTTTAATACTATGCTATACTATTTTAAGACTTTTCTACGAAAATAGAAGCTTAATTGATCTGTAAGACTGTTAATCAGATTACTGGATCTAATTCCTCGATCTTCATCTTAATCATTCTGTTTAATCATCTTAATCACTCTGCTTGTCATAAAGAAGGAAGAAAACAGAAAGCAAAGAAAGATTACTGAGCAACGGGAGCTATATATACCTCTGTTTATAGTAGCATGGACAGCAATTTAATGCAATGAATTATATAGTAATTTAACATGTATTTCAAATCTGGCAATTCCAGGTGATAAGGTTTAGAACAGTTTTCTAGAGCTTGTAAAATAAGATAATTCAGTTCATTTTTGATGGTCATATTTGACCACAGATTCATCCCCACTCAAAAAAAGTCTGCTCCTGGATTTTAATGAAAAAAATATAAATACCATAATTATAGGCTAGGGGGCTACGAAGCAGTTATCGCTAATGACAGAGGCTCAGTATAAATTATGACATCCTCCAGAGAAATGATGAAGAAAACTTCCAAAACCAAAATAAGATTATAACTACTCAGGTAGAGAGTAATTTACTGGAGGAGGGAGGTGTGGGTGAGTCAGTGGTCCTGCAGATGACCCAATTTTCACATTCACACTTGGAAAACAACACAGGCAACATCACATGGACAATATTGTTGGAAGTCCTTCACAAGACATGAAGTTTTATGCAGCAAGAGCTGATGGACTACTAAAAATACCTAATCTTGGGCTGCTTCCATTGTGGCTGCAGTGTGTGGAGAAACCAGATGCTCTGTTGATCATGGTGTGGAAATGCGGAGCTGGTCAGAGCAGAAGTGAAGTTCTAAACTGCTTGCTGGCCTGCGCTTAAGCAGGCAACCTAAGCATAGTCAGAAAAATTGAAAAGTAAGGCAAAATACAGATTTGGCAAAAAAAAAAAAAAAAAAGGGGGGNTGAACACAACAGAGCAGACAGGTGAAGAAAGGAGAGAGCTACAGGAGAGCTTCAGGACAGCATATGGGATAAATCTAAGGGGCAGCATGCTCTTTATGGCACACAAACAAGTTACCAAAAAATAGCTTTTATTTACACATTTAAGACTTTAGGATCATCAGTATTTGGTCAGACCACTCTCCTCTTGGATCGTGTCAACGCATGATCAACAGTCTAATAGTTGCCCTAAAGCACAGATAGGCTTTGAGAAACAGGTCGCTTTTCTGACAGTGTTGAGGTGTTTTGAACTGTAAAAGAGCTCAGCGTAGATCTCTTCTCATCCTCTTTTGAATTCCTGAGTTCTAGCAGACCTCCAATATTTGTCCTTTTTGTGTGTTTGTTTTCCTTGTAAAATGACTCTTAAGTATTCCAAAAGTCTTCCTATAGTGCTGCAGTGGAAAAAAAAATCTCCTTAGTGTAAACCCAACAAAGACTTTGCTGGGTTCATGCAGGAATGAGCTCCACAGAAGGAAGTCCACATTACACAGCTGATGTTTATAAAGTCTATAGCCTATTAAAGTTTACTGGAAAGGTCTAGCTCTGTACAGTGGAAGTTGCATCACGCCCTGAATAATGATGTTGAGCAACACAAAGTTTGTTAAAGAGCATATAACAAAAAAGTGGGAATGGGCAAGCAGGGATTTTGAAGGCAAAAGAAAGTGAAAAAAAAAATTTGAGAATTTTTGAAGTTTTTAGATACATGTTTGATGATGCTTTTCAGTGATTTAGAACACTGTGACTAGATCAACTAAACCACTGGAAATATGTTATCTATTCACTAATATAAAAGGAAATAGTATGTCAATATAGTAAGCAAGAGTGATTTTTCAAATTCTTCTCTTTTTGTTCCTATGGGAAAAAGACGAGAGATGAAGACCATATTTTTTCCTAACACTCTTAATCACCCTGTATTTTTCACACTAATATTGTCTTATTTCATTTGTAAACACAGCCTGGAGTGACTGAGAGTTCGTTTGTAACACATTTAGATGAGATGTAATTACATATAATTTCACTGCTTGTGGGAGTTAGGTCTACTTTTCTACAGACTCCTCCAATTTTACTCTTTCCCTAAAAGAGTTTTCCTTCATGAGCTAATCCTAAATTGGTCTTGTCCATTCTTATGGTGTTTAAAGGGGTTACTTTTACTTCAACAGACCAACATGAAAGTCTAACTTGCTTTGTTCATGCTGGTCTCCCTAGGTGTGACACATGTCCTTATAGACCTGGTTACGTAGTGAGCGTATATTTAGATATGTGTCAATTTATAGCCTTCTGCCAAAATGTGGTATTTTTTCCCAATATTTTTAAAGACATTCACTATAAGCACCCGTAACTGAAGTCCTAAGTAGACATTCTGTAGATCTTGCTCTGTAGGATAAAATCCCCCAATCTTGACATACTCTACTCAAAAATGAATTTTGTTCTAATAACTTTTAAATAAAAATTCAAATTCTAGCAAAGATATGGGATACTGTGAACTGATTTCTGAGTGAAATAAATTCCTGTTGATGTCAGTGGGAGATCTCATTAAGCTCTCCTTTGTCATTTAATACTTCAAAAACATTGCAAAGTTTAAATGAGTATGATTATGACTATTTGTATTATATATAATACTAGTTAGCAAGATTTGTCTTTGACTGTTTATTTTTAAAAGGAAAATTATAAAATGTGATTCCATTCTTGGACAGCATTATTTCTGGAAACATCTCTGCCATAAAGATCAAACAAGGATTTTTAATTCTGTGATTTTATACCAGATCCAGATTCTGACTTTTGAAGCTGGCACAAGCCACAAAGAATTACAAGTAGTAGATTACTGTGAATCAGACTTTATTTAAAAGTATTCATCCATAGAAAATTATTTTATCACAAGGATTTTGATTACCTATATTAAATTATTTAATTGATTAAGTTGTTAATAAATCTCAGACCATTTTTTCCCTCAAAATCAAAAAAAGATTACTGAAAGAAAAAAGATAAAGCAAACTAGATGAAGTAGGTTTAGCCTTTATAGAAATAATTTTCTCAAAGGACATTTCTGATGATGACAACTCCTGCAGAATTACCACTGAACTGCTTACTGCAACACAGAGCATTGTAACTTATGAGAGTTTCTTGAAAAAATTCTGGTTTGATAGTTGCAAACCAAACTAGTATTAAAACAGAAATATACAGACAGGACCAGTTTTTTCCAATTGGACATCCCACTTCTGTGTCCTGCTGAACAGATCATTATGTATGGCTCAGCTCCTGTTTCCAGTCTGTAACGTGGCTCTAACTACACAAGTATCTTAGAAGGATGTGGTGAACATTTAAACTTAAGAGTCCTGGGTCACCCTGGGTTATGTAGTTTGACAAAGAATGTCAAACAATCAGTGCTCCTAAAGTCATGCAAGAAACTCTTATTCATCTTCTAAAGGAAGACTGGTGCCTTTGGAGGTGCATAGCATGTATTTACAGTGGGATTAGTCATATAGCTCATGAAAGTATGCAGCACCATGGGCACAAGTTGAATGCAATCATGATGACATCAGATGTTAAACATATTTAAAGATGTTTATCTAAACTACTTCTCCATGGTGACTCTGTACCTCACGCTTAATTCTGAAAATTAACCTGGTCTGTTCCACAACAGTAGTCTATAGAAGGAATAAACCTAAGAAAGACGGTTATGGGAGCGAGTTTAACATATTTTTCGTTTGTTTTTGTTTTTTGTTTTTTTTTTCCAGATTGGGTCTCAGCTTCAACAGTATTTCTTCAGTTGAAAATGGCTCTCTTAACAATGTACCTCATCTGAGAGAGCTCCACTTGAACAACAATGAACTTGTCAGAGTACCCGGTGGGCTGGGTGAACACAAATATATCCAGGTAAAGTTTATCATACTGCCTCAGAGAGCAACAGTTGAAAGATTCTGAGTGGTATTTGTGTGGCTATTCGGTCTTGAACAGAAACATAAACAGTATTTGTGCAAAAAGTAACTTGATGCAAATTTCATAAACTGTTGAATAAGCATGGAAAAGTTGCAAACTGGAAGACTCCTAATCTGATTTTTGTGTGGGTGTGGCTATGGAGGTGTGTACATCTGGAGGTGTGCATTCGTATCTCTTTGTGCCTTAAGGGGTGCCACAAATATGGGATTATTTGTGTACTTTGATGTCCTCTTTACTAAAAAAAAACACTCTCAAAGAACACTTGTTTTGTGGATCTTTTTTCAATTCTACTCAGTGACATTTTGCAACCTTTCCCAAGAACATTCCCTTTGGTATCTCACAGAGCTATGTCTTCAGGAGAGCAAAGAGATGCAATATGCATTTCACATCAGCAGTATTTTTGAGGTCTGTGAGGCTGGATAGCTAGAAATATGGCTTCTTGGAACAAATTAAAATCTGTCTTCACTTGGACTAGCATTTTGCAGGAAGGAAAGCTCCCAAAAAGTGAAGACTCCCAAATGTAAATCACCACTTGCGTATAGCTTGGGAAAAAATCATCAGAAATTGTAACTCTGGAGCAAAGTAATATTCATCAGCTATTTTAAATCATCATTAGTGATTACTTTGGCTCTGAGTCCTGTACAGTTGCACTCATGAAAGTGAAAGCATTAGAGCTGGAGAGAAACCACTTAGCACCAAATGCTTTCTATATATACAGCACATGCTTCTGAACCACAGCATTGTCTTAATAATTCCACATCTTTGACTCCTTTTTTTGGTTACACTGTAATCAAATGATAGTAATGTTTTTAGATTGCCTTGCACAGTTTCTGCTCTTTCTGTGGAAATTATTTCTAATTGGGCATACTCTAGGTATTGCAAAAGGTAAGCAGAATCAAGCATTTGCTTGGAAAAAAGGATATATTGTTACTCTGCGTAACATTGCACAATGCACACCAAGTATTTGACAGCAAATCATTTATCTTCTTTGCCACGGTAGCCCCAGTTTCTCACTTTTGTACTTCTGTGCTTTTCAGGTGGTCTATCTTCATAACAACAAAATCGCTTCAGTTGGTATCAACGACTTTTGCCCTCTTGGCTACAACACCAAAAAGGCTAGCTATTCTGGTGTGAGTCTCTTCAGCAACCCCGTGCAGTACTGGGAAATCCAGCCCTCTGCTTTCCGATGTATCCATGAACGCTCTGCAGTACAGATTGGAAATTACAAGTAGATGTCTAAAGAAGGGGCTCGGTTGTTTTTCAGCTAAAGTACCTGTTGTAATAGGCCTGTTCAAAAAATTGTCGCTAACAATTAATGCCAAATACCAGAAACTTCACTTTAAAGTGGAGATGGTCCATTGATGTAGAATAAATGAATCATTACAGATGTACAAGATCAAGCATACCATCAAAAAGAATTGCCAACTGTGCTTTAAACTGACTTATTTCAGCCTTCTTTTCCAGCATGCTTTCTGTGGTATTTTTCAGTTTTCTGAATGCTACAGGTTTTCAGATTCCACTGTATATGAGATTCGGAGTAAATATTTGTCAAGCTATGATATAAAAAAAAAAAAAAAAGATAGTGGTTGAGGTTATTTTTATAGCCACACACAAAAAATTAGTAGAGGGAAAAAGGACTCTCAAATCATCTTGAGACTTGAGAAGGTGAGAGTTACCTCCTTTAAATTTATTTCAAGCCCTGGAGGTTTAAAAATATCCACTATAACACTAAGCTGATTCTGAATGTATCTATTTAGCAGAGGCAAATAAAGTTGTTGCTAATGTCATTATTTTGGGAAAAATAAAATCAATTCATATTGTACACATAGTTCTTTTAAGTTTGCCATTCTTCTAGAGCAATGCTGTTCAGGATTAGCCTAACATAATCCTATTGAACAAAATAATGAGTAGTCTGCAGTACAAAATCTGTAAGCTATGTCTGGAGCTCAATGACTAAATTTTTCTAGGGCAAATCCCTCTCACCTTAGTCACAAGAGCAGTTTTAATGACTTCAGTGAGACTGCCTTGCAGAGCATAGTATTAGGGTTTAGTCATTGGTATCAAACCATGTATATATCTAAACCAAAAATAATAGCAGTTCACTGTTCACTTGTTCTGCATTGTACAATTGTCAGCATCCTTTACTGTTTTTGTTTTTTAAACAAAGTTTTTAATTGTCAAGTAGAGATATGCAGGCTCCCCATCTGAAGAATTTGTGGAATTTAGACTATAAGCAAAATCATAAGTATAGCAAAATAGGAAGCGAAATAACTGCAAGGCCTAGCTGGACATTGCTGGGATATCATTCATAGGAGTATCTTCTTAGAGTGATTTGAAGCCCTCTGCAAATTGGGATTCTTCAACCCATACCAGTGGCTAGCAAGCACATCAAAGGTAGGCTGCACATTTCTACTGTCAATCTACAAAGCTAAACATATACTCAATAAAAAAGTCACCTTAAAAGAATCTTCTGCAGCCTCTTAATACTCCAAGGTCAATCTCTCTAATTTGTAAAACTTATATGTCATTTATATTAAAGAATAATGTAATACAGGCAAACTCCAAGGCGTTTGTCTTTATTTTCTGTTTTGATAGCATAACATAGTGTGTCACAACTTTAATTATTAGGGGGCCTACAGAAGAGCTGGGGAAGGACTTTTCACTAGGGCATGTAGTGATAGGACAAGGGGGAATGGCTTCAAACTGGAAGAGGGCAGGTTTAGATTGAACATTAGGAAGAAGTTTTTCATTTTGAGGGTGGTAAGGCACTGGAACAGGTTGCCCAGAGAGGTTGTTGAGGCCCCATCCCTGGAGGTGTTCAAGGCCAGGCTGGACGTGGCCTTGGGCAGCCTGGTCTAGTGGGAGGTGTCCCTGCCTATGGCAGGGGGGTTGGAACTTGATGATCTTCAAGGTCCTTTCCAGCCTAAACCATTCTATGATTCTATTATGTCTTGAAAATTGAACATCTTTGGCATGGTGATGGCTAAAGTAAGAGTAAGCTGTGTGAAATTCTCTTGCCTTGAGAAACTTTTTCATGCCTAATACTCACAGGTATTTTTTCTAGAAAATTAATATGTTCTCTTTATTCACATCATTTATTCAGGTAGTAAATAATTGGAAACAATTATAAATCACTAAACCCATTACACAGAAAGTGTTTGCACTCTTGTTAGCTATCTTCTTCACGTAGTAGCCAATGATTACCCCCTTTTGCATCTGTTTTTTCTTCTGGGTTTCATATTTCCTAAGCGTTATTTTCAAATAAAAATAACAGTAGGTAATATCCTTCTGTTACTGGAGAGGAAAATCCTCCAGAAAATCAGCAGTTAGATTTTTTTCCTTTTGATTCTTGGTTGGATAACTGCTATTATTCAGAGAGAGAGACGTCGTGCAGAAAGGTAAGCACTGGTACTTCAATAGAGAACAAAGACATTGTCTTAGCTTGGACAACTCCACGGAGTTTGTATGCACATGGTTCAAATGAGCAGATATAGATACAATGTACAGGAAGAGATTTGTACAATAAATAATAACAATTACTTATTACTTAAAATTCATAAAAACATATACAGAAAGCTCCCATTTCTCCCTCCACAACTTTAAAATCTCTCCATACTAAGGTTTTTCTTTCGAACCGGAAGCAACTTAAAGTCCAGAAGAAAATATCTGAGCCTGGTCTTCCTCTGTAATACCTATGGTATGTCCATACCAAGCTTGCTGCCCTCTGTGCTAAAGCACAGGTTATTCCTCATAAAATACATTCCCCGTTAACAACCAAGGGTTGCAAAGATAACAAGACTTTCCCGATTCCCAGTCCTGCGCAATAAAACAGAACAAGCAAATCCTGTAACATCCTCAGCAAAATCATGACAAATTCAAAAGGTAAACACACTGTTGGTTTTCTAGAAATTGTGCAGCCATACCTACAATTTCTGACTGACAGGACCCTATCCTAAGGTCTATCCACACACAGCATCTGCAAAGACTTCAAAGCAACCAGAAGCCCAATACTTTTAAAACTCCTTTTCATATAAATACAGAACAGATGGCTCTCCAACTTAAGAAAAAAAAAAAAAAAAAAAAAAAAAAANGGGGGCCTACAGGAAAGATGGAGTCTCTTTATCAGGGAGTGTAGTGATAGGATGAGGGGTAACGGTTTTAAACTGAAAGAGGGCAGATTTAGATTAGATATTAGGATGAAATTTTTTACCCTGAGGATGGTGAGACACTGGAAAAGGTTGTCCAGGGAAGTTGTAGATGCCCTGTCTCTTAGAGGTGTTCAAGGCCAGGTTGAACGGGGCTTTGAGTAACCTGGTCTAGTGGAAGGTGTCACTGCCCATGGCAGGGGGGTTGGAACTAGGTGGTCTTTAAGGTCCCTTCCAACCTAAACCATTCTATGATTCTATAAAAGAAAGAAAAAAAGAACAAACCCAAGCAAACTATAAACAGTTGGGTCAAAAGAAATAAGAGAGCTAAAGTAGAAAGCCTGTAAGCCCAACAGTGCATGTCTGATCCCTCCATAAAGTATAAAGATGGTAAACAGTCACAAAATAACCTGTAGGACTCAAACACATAGAGGAATAAAACTTTGTTTCCTGCTGCAGCCTAAGGCAACTTATCGCTTCCTGCATCCCTGGGCCACGGAGGGGTCACTGCAGGAAAGAATGTGACCATCTCTCTGGAGTGAGAATAGACTGTCCTAGGGAGTTTCGAACAAAACGCATCCCGGTAATCTGAAAATTCAAGCTGGCAGAAACAAGAGATATGAGAATAAAAAGGTGTAGTTACAGATCCTCAACTGCAAGAATGATTTAACTGACATACAGAGGCTTCATATTTCTTCCACTGAATATAAAATTATAACAAATCCAAATGAAAATAGTAACACTTGCTTGCTTTTGCTTTTAAATCTAATTTTCTAATAATATTTTAAAAATTCTATGTTTTTATGATAAAGAAAGAATAACAAAATTAGAGACAACAATATATTTTCTGCCATCTTAAATTGATAATGCCTATGATTCATCAGAGTATCTAAGAACATGCCTGAGTAAATGTTTGAACTTTCCTTTTTCTTATTTAAAGAGCTTTTCAGAATTATGGCCAATATTTTCTGCTGCTTTTGATATCTAAGTGTATCATTTTTCCTCTATTCATAAATCTTGTTACAGTGTTAATTAAAATTCCTGTAAGAGGCTTTTAACTAAAGAAAATAGTCCCTCTTATCTTCTGCTAAATTGACTGAATAAGTTGGAAATGAAAATGATGTCTTGAAGAAGCAATGCTTCTTTAAGTTTTTACTGCAGTTTGATGGCAATACTGTGAACTTATTCTTTTGCTTTTGTAGTATACTTCCATTTTTTTCTTTTTTCAGTTAATGTTATATCCCTCAGGTTTAAGCTTTCCAAAAGTACATACATAATTTTTTTGTTAGGAAAACCATATATTGTTAAAGAATTTTATTTTTCAAAACTTGACTACAAATCAATTAGTCGCTTCATATATGCTTGTCTTTTAAGGCCAGAAGGGAGCTGGCTGGTTTCTCCTAAAGTGCACCAGTTATGGACAGTTGTCGTGTACCTGATTGGTGATGTATAAATGACATTGAATCTGATTTCATTTCTAGGAAAGGATCATCTCTTAAATCTCTGGCAACAACATGTTACTCTGATTTCCAAGCCTATAAATTTTTTTTTTCAGTTGCCTTCTCTGGCTGCTTCTCAAATCCTCTAAAAACAGCTCTTTGACCCATAACCTGGCTTTTTTGACCTACCAGTGAACCACTTTGTTGTAAACTCTTTCTGCTTATGTTTGCTGCTTCTTTTAAACAGACAGTATTATCTACTTCAGAGTCATATATACAATTTAGCAGAAAGCTGAGAAATTGCTTTGTTCAATGCTAGTATTAATTTAATGCCTTTTTAATACCGTATGGAAAATAACTAGAAAACATTACAAAAGACTTTCTGATCCCACCACTACTCTGAAGTGCCATCTAGTGTCACCGAGGGACAGCAACAAAGGTGCTGTTCACAAATTGTGAAAACCAGGAGGAAAGATGTTTATGAGGCTTTATGAAAAGAGGCTATGCAAATTCACGTACTTACTCTGCTGTTTCACTTTTTTTTTAAAATAAAAAATAATTATACTGCGTAGCTGTAAAATCAATAGCTTTTTTGTATGTCCACAGTCAAATGTCAAAGTCCACACGCTTTGCACATGGATGTTATTTTGCTCATCCTCTCTGAATGTACATGTTGCTCTGAAGTCTGTTTCACTAGAGGGACTGGCCGACATCACTGTAGGTTGTTTTTTCAAAAGAAGTGGCCTTACTTTTCACAGTTGTTACCAAGCTATTGCTAGGTGGTTGGGTTTTTTTCCATTGGTTGGGTTTGAAATTTCAAAATGCATAAACCACCAAAGGGCTTTAGTCAGTGCTAATTTGGTTGGAAGTAGTTTATTCAATAAAAAGAAAAAGAAATTAAGTATCATGTTACTGAAAAGTTTGCACAGCACTGAAGGGGAAACATGAGCTGTGAGATGTTCAATATTAAGTGCATTGACTTCAAACGGAAAGAAGGGAACTAAAAATAGTTGATAAATTTTAGTGTAAAGCATTACTCTAACCGTGCTCCAGCCGCTCCAGCTGCAATAGAACAAAGTATCTGCGCATCTCCTGAAAAGGCACAAAAAGTGTTTTAGTGTTTGAATTGAACTCAACACAAACACTCAATCAGCTAGACTCATCAATGGATACATTTAAAGTGACATAAAACAGCCTTTGGTCTCCTGCCCTGCTTCCTGCTCTGGAAGTTCATCTACCGTAAGTGCCTGAGGATCAGTCTGGATGCAAGCACTATGGAGGGCTGCTTGCCCTGCCTGTTAAACTCCACACTTTCCTTTTGGAGATACAAAACTGTGGTTTCTTCCAAATTGTTTTGTCAGGCTGTTCTCTTACTCAGTGTGCACATTATGCCGCTAGAAAGCTTGGGAGATTACCTCTATGTGAGCGTCTTAAGTCAGCAGATCCGAAGAATGTTAATGCTCTGTTACTGCCTGCTTAAACTGGGACTTAAATTAACTTACATCTGTGGGAAAAAGAATGGATAACACTATGAAAAAATATGGTATTGCTTTAATCATATATACATGTGCGCACATTTTTTAGATTATAACAGTATTAAAAAAGTAAGAAATAAAGGGAAATAACAACAAAATCAAAGAATCTGCAGTGTGATGAGAAGCAGTGATAGTCATGTTTCTGAATCCGCATGTGTGGCTGCAGCAAGAGACACAGGGAAGAAGTTTTTGGAAAATAACATTGTAGGCCTCGCATCTGTAAGCATTTACGCACATGAATAGTTCCAATGTTTTCAGTCAGAGGAACTGAAAGCTACAGATGGGCACTCAATTTTGAAAGGAAATTAAACAAAAGATGCTATCCACTGTCTAAATACAAAAGGCAGTTTTTAAACATACAAACAAAAAACCTATCTAAATCACCTCCATCCAGAAAAGTTTCTTCCAAAAAATTGTCTCAGGTACTGTTTTTGGCTCACACCCAGATGAAGAGAAGATGACTACTTGCAAATTATAATTTCTGGTGATAAATGGTGTGGTATTTTTTCTTATATGCACAAATATTAATCAGTATTTTTTGTTGCTCCTAGAATTTGGCAGAATGAACAGTAGAATATGTACTGCTTTACTCTGTATAGATGGTTACAATTTACAAAACTTTGTATTTTCATATCTAACATGAAATCAGGCAAAATTGCAGGGTATTTTTTTGTCCCACGCTTTATGTCATTGACTCAACACCATTGAATGTATAACATGATAAATCTTACTTATAACTTTTATTCATTTTCAACTAATGTATAAAACTCCATATTATATTTGAATGAAAAAGCCTTAAGAATTTTGTGACTATTTTTGAAAACTTCAGGTTTGGACGTTAACATTATTGCTTCCAGATGAAGACTTTAATTGAGATGAATTAGGCTAGTGCTTCTCCACACAGCAACTTTTTGAAAGTGTTCAAATCCTAATATAAAGGCATGGAAAATAGGGACCATGTGTCCGCTACTAAATGCATGTTAGAAACCCCTTTCAACAGGAAAACTCAGAACCAATTAAGCTAATCATGTAGTATTCTGCTGATGAATCCTTTCATCTTTTAATTTCAAGGTATTGACTCTTTGCAGGAATCAAAAGATTAAAAAGAATAAACTAAATTCCAGAGTGCAGAAAAAAAAAGAAATTTCAAAATGCATAAAATAATCTTGACATGAAAGACAAAATCGTTCTAAATATTGCTTGGCTGTGCTAGAAACTCTAGACAACTGAAATGCTTCAAAAGGCTCATTCACTTCTGAGAATAATCCTTCAGAGGTTTGTCCATACACATCATTCTCATGTGGAAGGAGAAAGTGAATATGTTGCAATGAAGTCTTAAAACAAAGCACTGTCTTTGAAGCATTGGCTAACGGAGAGTGATTGAAAGATCCTAAACCTCAGGCCATTTAATATTTCATCCTGCCATCACCAAAATTAAACAAAAGGATTAACCTTCTGGGTATTTTTTTCTTTTTTTCTATCCCTTACTGCTCATTTCCAGCACCAAGTTCTTTAAAGACATGCCAATCATTTTTGATATATAGTAGGAGCCACCGCATGTGTAGGTTACAGGGAGATAGAGAAAATTGTGTGAATTTCTGTTCAACAGATGCCGATAATTGGATTGTTATGGAAAAAGTTAAGTAGTTAGGCTCCTTACTGCTGTCAAAGGACTAAATTACTCTGAAATGGTAATATTTCCTTTGAACTTCCTTGTCAGAATTCTGACCCACAGGATTTTTGTGTTCCCTACATCTTAGGCAGCGGAATGTGCTCACACTATAGAAAAATACAACTGCACAATGATTTCAGACTATTCTGCAGAGCTGAGAAAAGAAAAAGACAGCAGGAATAGGAATTGGAGAACATGTCCAGAGCATTTACCAATGCTCTGCCCTACAGAGGATGAAGCTGAGGATGCCTCCCAACCCCCTCCACCCTCCCTCACAGTTCAGGTGAGAGAGAGGAGATAAAAGAGCTTTCTAGCCACTTGGCTACCTCACTGGCAGCTTCAGGGCTAGTATGAGAGCATGAGTGGTAGTACATGAACACACATGAACCTCATGAAGGTCGAGGTAATCCCAGTATCAGTAAGGACTGGGTGATGAAGGGATTGAGATCAGCCCTGCAGAGAAGGACTTGGGGATATTGCTGGATGAAAAATTGGATATGAGCCGGCAATATGCACTTGCAACCCAGAAAGCCAGTCACGTCCTGGGCTGCATAAAAAGAAGTGTGGCCAGCAGGTCAAGGAGGGTGATTCTGCCCCTCTACTCAGCTCTCATGTGACCCCACCTGGAGTACTGAATACAGCTCTGGGGCCCCCAGCACAAGAGACATAGGCCTGTTAGACCAGGTCCAGAGGAGGGCCAGGAGAATGATCAGAGGGCTGGGACACCTCTCCTACGAAGAAAGGCTGAGGCAATTGGGGTTGTTCAGCCTAAAGAAAGGAAGACTCTAGGGAGACCTTATTGCAGCCTTTCAATATATACAAAGGAGGCTTATAAGAGGGATGGAGAGACTTTCTACCAGGGCCTGTTGTGACAGGACAAGGGGCAACAGTTTTAAATTGAAAGAGGGTAGATTTAGGTTGGATGTAAGGAAGACATTAAAGGTGTTAAGGGTGGTGAGGCATGGAACAAGTTGCCCAGAGAGGTCATGGATGCCCACTGGATGCATCACTGGAAGTGTTTATGGCAGGGGGATTAGACTAGATGATCTTTAAAGGTCCCTTCCAATGCAAACCATTCTGTAATTCCATCAGCAGTACCAGGGCCCTGAGTACACCAGGAGGCTCCTGCTGCCATGACCATACTCTTCCAGAGCCTCTCCCTGCCTAGACATCTACCACTCATTGTGCCAGGAGAAAACATTTAAGCTCAGGTCCTTGTCCTTTCCCTGAGCTTATTGTCAGGGTTCAGCAAAAGAGGACAGCTGTGAAGGAGAAGGCAAGCTGCGAGCTAGTGGTTACAGAAGGCAGGGCAGCAACCTCATGAGCAAGGTGCACAGTCCCACAGCACCTAATGAAGAAGAGCAGAGATGGTTTGGTGGGTGTAACCAGGGTTGGCCAACCATCCAGTGAGAGATGGCCACTGAGGAGGCGGGTCCAAAGTCAAGCTCAGGTATCGAGTCAATAAGACAATGTCAGGTACAAAACCAGGCACAGCATACTCACAACACAGCTAGGGTTGGGGTTGCAGCTTAAACACAGCTGCTGCGCCAATGGGTGGGAGGCAGCATGGCTAGAGAACGTGTATGACGCTGGTTGGGGCAATCAGAACTTGTTGATGTGCTCGGAGCCTGTGATGTGGTGTGTTGCCACATACAGAGCTTGCAGAATTCCCCTGTCACCCCAATGGCCTTGTTTGCAGGCTTGAAATGTGGGAAATAAGTGAGTTCTTCCCTGAGGACACTCAGCTCCAAGCTTAACAGGCAGTTCAGACATAGACAAGATGAGCTTTATAAGGGTGAGAGACACATAGGCTTGGAGTAAAGTTCAGCACCACCTGAATGAATTAGGAACACAAACGCTGTTTTCCAAGACCCTGGAGGGCACATTTCTGAAAATATTTTTACATGTGAATATATGACAGGTCATTAGTGGTGGCTTTCAGCAGAAGGATATCATCCTCATTGGTAAAGCAAACACCTTCTTCCCTTCATCATGCTTTGAATCAAAATCTTGTGGGCTATCAGCTGCACATCTATTCCCCACTTGCTTGAAAGAATGACCCTCACATGGGTTCCCTAGAAAAGTCACCAGTCTGAGACAACACAAATTGCTGATGGGTCTGGACGTAGGGGACATGAGGATGCAGGCTCACACATGTGCTCAGAACCAGCCTTGCTCATTCATCAACATTTGCATGCCTCAAAAAACCCTCTTACTAAGTTCCAGAAAGGGGTAAGAGTAAACCTCAGTAGGATAGGAGAAAAGCACGAAAGCCTCACCAAAACTCTTTTACAGATGGTGTGGGTCTTTCTAATGTGATTGCGCTGTTTATATTGTTTTCTGACACCAGGTACTCTCAGGGTTATTCAATCATTGTTGTGCTAAAAGTTCCATAATAAATTCAAAGATTCAATTACTAAAACACAGTGTAAAACCCTTTAATTCATGAGCAAAGTTAGTACAAATATGTGATGCTCAGCTCTGGAAACAAGAAGGTCTCATTCTGCTTTCATGAGACTGGAATAGGAGCAATGGATTTTGCTATACCACAACTGGCTAGGCATATTATTGAAGTTATCTACGGGATAGGAACATGACCTAAATTATAGTGTGGCTCACCGGTACTGCTGTAGCTAAGTTTGTGTCAGCAGTTCTGTGCAAAACCAGCTTTTCCACTTAAAAATGATTACTCTGCAAAAACTTGGAACCAGTTCTTATTTCTGGAATATATTTGTTTCTTTTTGAAAATTAAAAATAATCCATGTAACTTCTTCAAAACTTCAGTGTAAAGCAAGTGTGACATATGCACCCTCACACACATGCAAACACACATAAATTTTGAGAAAATGGTGAAAACAATGAAATTATGATTTGATAAAATTCAAATAATGGATCAGCTAATTTCAGCACATCTTAGGACCTGAATGTCTATTTTCTTATTGATAGCCCAGGTTATATTTCAGAGTCTAAAGCTGCATCTTTATTATTAAGTGAAATCATGCCATTTTCCAGCTCTGGAACAATTAAGATGACTTAGCCCCATCTCTACTGTAAGACCATCTTACCCCATGAAACCAGGTGGCTTCATTTAAACTTTCTGTTGACAGTGGTAAGTCCCAAACCATGGCTAGGAATTGTTCAGTTCAGGCTAGAATAATGGAAAAGCCCATTCTAACTTAATACTATAAAAAATGACTTGCCAGTGCCAGGGCCTCTTTGTGATTTACCGGTGTAGGTGGAGCCTAAAGAGGAGGTAAGTCATCTGTTTGGTTATATACACTAATTTTCAGTGTGGTGACATTAATATTTTGCATTGATCTACCCAAACATTGACAATGCTTTTAACTGCTTGCTATCTGAATGCTTTCCTATTTTTGATTCTCAGTCAGTTTTAATGCTCTCTTCATCCCTTCATGGTGAAGTCTATCTCTGTCTTTTTGTGTCTTTGAATAGCTGATAACATGGAGTTCTGATCTGACTGAGAGTTTGGAGGAGTTACAATATTTGATTGCAATATTTCACTTTCCATACCTACAATCCAAAAGAAATTACGACCCAGCATTTGAAGAACGAAGGAAAGAAATTGCCTCTAGTTTAGCTTCATAGTGCTATTCCAAAAGGTGCAGCATCTTTGAATATGTTATTCTGTTTTGTAGCGTAATGTATCCATATAAGCAAAAGGAACTTGAAATATTAAGAAACCATGAAAAAGAATATTGGGAAGCTAAAGGGATAGATGTTGATTCCAGTTTTTAGTCCAAATCAGTTTGCCATTTAACAAACATGTATAAATACACAGATACATAATTATCCAAATACAATTGCTAAGTGCTTACCGAAGTCCAAAAAATACAAAGAGGTAAAGAAAAAAGAGTCAGGCTAAGTAGACAGAGGTCTAAAATCTATGGGAGGTGAACAAGAATACTTGGAAAGTGGTATATTCTCCTTAATCAACACAGGATGAGGGAAACGTTGCAGCTTGTCCCTTCTTGGGTTGGGTGGAGAGCAAATTAGATCTTAAGCACTCTTGTTTCAATTCAAAATAAGCCTATGAAAGCTTGTGATGCAAAATCTCTTAAATTGTTTCTGTCCTTTCCAATGTCTGTAACTTATGCAATTATATATGAAATCTATTGAAAATCTTTGCTTGACTAAAACAAAACAAAACTGTTCTGTGAGGATTCAGGTGATGATCTAATGGAAACAGAGGACTGTTTTCTAAATTTTAATTTGACCTTCAAAAAAATCCTTATTTTGGCTCTTTTATTATTATGTTTTTTTAGAAGTGGTAAGAAAATGGAAAATACCTGTAGAGGAATAGATTGTGACTGTCTCCAGGTTTGCACATCTCATTTTGCTTGGCTCTATTTCTGTGTCATTTCTTTGCAGACATTGTGCTGAATACTCAACTAAGAGAAGTCTACAGAGAAAGCTGTTGGAGAAAGTACCGTTCAGACAGTTTACACAAAGTGAGGATATTACCTCACTTAGGAGAGTGGCTATCTCCTGGACTGGAGATCCAAGGGCACAATTCAAGTGCCAAAATATAAGTGTCTCATATCATTCTAGATTGCTTATATGTGCCTGGCCTCCTGTCACTATTTCAGGACAGGACAGGTTTCCTCAGGATCCCGAGTCATAGCAGCCAGCCCCACTTGGATGTGCTGGACAGTCCAGGCAATGTCAGACAGCAGTAGATGCCTTTGCATCGCAGCTGACCGAAGCCCCTTGACAACAGGCAATTAATTGCCTGAATGCAGATGCCTTATTATTAGGCACTGTGGAGTACTGAGTCATCAACTGCCACTCAAAAAGGGGACAGTCCTTTGAGTCCTTTCTCTTAACTTATACAGATGAGCTGGATACCGTAGAGCGTCTCAAATGATGCTAGATGCCTACATTTAGGTAACTGAATACTGGTATGGTGTCTGTTTTAGAGAGTTGAATCACTACCTAGGCTCCAGAACTCTATTTACTGGATCTCCACTGATGATGAGGAGTGCTTGGACTCCTAGCACACATGTAGACACCTATGCTTGCTGTCTCACAGGACGAAAGTGTGAGATACCGCATCTGAGACCATTTATAAAAAAGATAGTCTGTATCTCACAGAGCAGTGGGAGAAATCTTGATGAGATATAACACTGAGTAACTTAAGAAATAAATAGCTTTTCTAATGGAAAATTTTATTTTGTGAGATGTTAGTAGCAGTGCCAGGTAGCCAATAATAAAGTGTTTGTAGTGTTTCTCAACACTGCACAATTCTTAAGACAAAAGGTATTGCATACAACATGAGGTAAATCCACTCTGGACCTCCTTATGATTAATAAAGACAAGTTAATCACTGGATTGGAATCTGGTGGTTGCTGAAGCTGACCATTTAATATGGTCAAAAGCATATTTCCAGCCAGTATTTCAGAGGAGCTCAATGTCCGCAAACAGGAAAAAGATGAGCAAATTTGTCTGGGAGGAAAAAATTAGAAGAAAAATAAAAATACCTATACTTAAAAATAATTTAAGAAATTGTCCTCAAATACCTTTCCTCCCCTGATTTTGCAACCAAAAAAGGCCAATTTCAAACATACGATTGTTTCTTTCAATAGAAAAGTGGAACGCAATTGGACATGAAAACTAAATTATGAGACATGAAGAATGAGGAAATATAAAATATATTTAATAGTGTCTCTGTACATATTAGTAATACTACAAAGATGAAACTGAGTTGCACTGAAGATATCTGTGACAGATCCACAGATAGCATGGCTGAAGATATTTGGGAGAAGGTGAAGTATATGATGAGGTAAAGAAATTCTAGTAATTTAGTACAGAAACACAACTAAACAGACATAAAACAACAGGTAGAAATTAAATAGGTAAAAAAAATATTAGTAAACGTTTCTCTGCATTTGAAAAGGAGTAGACTGATGTACTTTCATCAGATTGATGTAATTTTATCATATGAGAATCATCATATTCTTCTACAGGGAAAAAACTAAAGCATAGTTGTTAGAGATAAATATTTTTAAATTGCATTGTCATAACAATTTGTACCTAAATGTCTTAGGAAACCATGTAAGAGATCTTTGGTTCATTTACAGTCCATTTTCATGGGCCTGGGAATACCAGAACACCAGTGCATTATTGGTGTTCATGGACTACAAATAAGGAGATACTATATCTCAAGGCTATTAACCTGCCATAAGTCCCAGGAAAAATAATGTAAAAATCTGATACCGCATTCAGTTGGTAATTAATTTAGTGACATCTAATGCTAGAATAGATACTAATAAATAACTAATGATATAATAGATATCATCTAGCAAGCCTTTACTTGTTCATGAGGTTGTAAACTTGGCAGATAACGGGGTCTTCTGTAGTAGCAGCAGATTTTTCCAAGGTGTTTAACTTTAAAAATCACAATAAGCAGTACTTTAAAGAAAAATGCACATCAAGTTAGCACCCAAACTGTTCCATCTTCATGGCAAAGACAATTTATCACCATGTGGGTATGCTCCAGTTGAGGGCTGCATCAACTGGCAGAAGCCAAAATGCGATGTGCATGGTCTGGACACTGTGCTCAAAGCGAAGGGGTATGTGGCTGCACACCAGACTGCTGCTTTCTGCACAGAATCATAGACTGTCTCGAGTTGGAAGGGACCCATAAGGATCATCAAGTCCAACTCCCTGCTCCTTGCAGGACTACCTAAAACTCAACCATATAGCACCATACTGCTGTACTACTTTAGGTAAAAAGTTGCAGTTATAGGAACTCACTGGAAGACAGTGTCTCATGGAGAAGAAGCATGATGCAGTAAACCAGCTTTGCAGGAGGCAGCAGTTCCCACTCCCCCTGGGGTCTCGCGGAGCAGACTGTCCTAGCAGATGCATGCACAAACAGAAGCAGCCAACTCCCCAGGACCTCACCCTACACCCTGCGAGCTGGAAGCTACTGTTCCTGTACCAGCTGGCAACCCTGTTGAGTTCGTAAACCTAAAGTTTCCTGGTGTTTGTGCTTCAAGGAGAAACAGAAGAAGACTAACGTACTGAGTGGGGATGCCCTGGGTCTGTGCTAATTGAGCAGACCCTCCTTCCTACCAGCCTGGGAACCAGCCCTCTACTTCTGGGTGCTGCCTGCAAGTACACATAGGCAGACACAAGGATGAGCGCAGCGATAAACAAGCCTTATCCAACTGGCAGTCTAAATGATGTCAGCTGCTTCCTCAAGATGCATCCCTCTGCCCACAGATGGGAACGTGCTGAGTGCCCACCATAACCTGCCAGATCTTGAAACCAGCCTGGGCAAAAATCAACAGATTTTTGCATCAAACTAGAAAGCTGCCGACCTTTTCATGTCTTAGATCATATTGCCTGGAGCGTATGTAAGCAAAGGTGTTTTGCTGAACTCAGTACAGCAGTAACAGGATGAAGTTTAATGGTTTATGTTATACAGCAGGTTGGGGTAGATGATGTAAGATCCCTTCTGACCTTAAAGCAGTGATCTGAAAGCAGACAGACATTGCTAATGTTCAGATTAGGGGAAGATGTTTAACACCCAATGATTTCAAAGAAGGTCTATGTTGATACAGCATTAGTATATGCAAAGAACAGGCAGTGAGCTAGCCTAGTTTGCCAAGTCCACCTCTTTCTTTTCCGATAAATTATCTGTACTGTTTAAAATGTAGAGCTGCTACTATAATTTTTACCTGTAACCACAACTTTCCCACAAATTCAACAACTCCTTGAGATCCTCTTACGTTCTTTACATTAGGAATCATTTGAATTGGTTCACGTATCAGGGCCGCCTGACTTACTTTCTTTTATACATAGACCTGCACATCTTAAACATTATAACACAAAGTACAGTACATATGTTTAGGAATCTGTTTTTTAAAAAAAAGCATCTTGCTTTCATCTGTGCAGTTCTTACCGTAAAAGAGCTTCGACCAAGCTTTGAATCAAAGCAGAGAAATTTTACCATTGACAATTTGAATCCATTTAAGTGCAGCCTAGTACAAAAACAGTCTGAAAAGCAATGGAGAGGAGGCTAATAGCAGTAGAATATAGACGCTGTCAAGTTTGAAGCAAAACAGTGAGCAATTTTTCAAAACGACAAAAACAAAGATCCATGCTCAACTAAAATATCTGTTGTGGTCTGCTAATAGATTGTACCACTATTACCATTTTTGTAAATTTCCAAAGCTGTTATTTCCTTTTTAGGAGAAAGGAAAAACAGGATTTGGATCACCACAAATTTTGTAATGCTTATAGTATGTGCTCTAACACTTTCCATTTAACATGTAAGTGCAGTGTAGAGGCTGAACAAATAAAATTTCAATTTGGAGGAATGGAAGTTTTCAGATGAAAAAATAATAAGCACCTACAGCCTTCAGAATCTGGAACTGAATTGTTTTTAGTGGAACTCATTTGATATGAGTCAGTCTTAAGTAATACTTTCAAAGTGCTGCAGGATTTCACAAAAACATTTATCTAATTATTACTGGAGATGCAAGCCAATATCATATTTTTGTTTATTCACTATATATAGGCTAACAGGCTATATAGTCACTATTTAGAGATATGGAAAACAACATGCATAAACACTACATTACCTCTTAATTAAGTGGCTTGCTGTATGGTGCCCATGGAATGCTCTTTCACCTTCATAGAAATTTCTTTACCTTCTTAATATTTAACTTAAATCATGTGTGATCAGTGCAAAAACTCACTGATCATTTTATGTGGCAGTGTGAAAAGATCCAAAAGCATCTTTTCTGGGGCTATATGCTTCTATGGCCCAGATATCCTACAGTTTTAGGCACCCAAATCTCTTGGTTTTTTGGGTACAATTCTGCGTACCAGATGTATACACAGGTTTAAGACTAAAGGGAAGCTGTTGGTTTAGATAGTATCTATTAGGTTTTAGTAACTTGAGTCTTTTGGGAAAAAGGGGATTAAAAGCAAACAGATTAGGAGTTCCCATTTATGTAGAAGTGTGCAGAAGTTATAAAGAGGACAGTTTTACAGCAGAGAAAAGGCAGAAAAAGATATGACTGATGAATGAAGAGGGAAAATAGTGGCACTGTAACTCAACAATATTTGAAAACTAGTTCTCACCCAGTGCGCAGTGTTATACTTGCAGTGAGCTCTGCTTTGAGATTCTTTCTCTGCAACCTACCAGAATTCTTGGCCATCTCCATCCATGAAAATATGAATTAACAAGAAAGGAGATTTGAATCAAATAAAAGGAATATTTCTGTTCATGAATCACAAGCTGAGGAAAACTAGATGAGAACAGGTTTTGACCACATTTCCCATTAAAGAAAAATGAATAAATAAGGAATAAGACAAAAAATTAATTCTGGAGAAAAAAAAATGAGATGGCTTAATTAAGAGTGCAGTTGAAATATCAATAAATCCTAACATTATCAGATATGCAGCATATTCATAACTAGTTTTCAACGCAGAAGTTATAGGTGAATTTACACATTGTTTTGTGTATTCCTTGGAAATGAGCTAAACTATGTTCACATGACATTTAATGACTTTTGAGAGCTACCAAAGAAACCCTCCAAGAAACCCACAAAATAGGGCCGGAAAGAAGAATTTACACACCCACTTTGCCACCCTTTGCTGCATAAGAATCTGTATCTCCATTTGCTGGGCTTGAGTCCCTGCTTGATCTCCTGAATAGAGGTTTATGAGGTGGGTGCTTCATGACTAACAACAGTAAGATTAAGAAAGCATACAAAATGATGCTGAAGGGAAAAAAAATAAATAACGGAGTGGAGACACGGCAAAAATCTTATTAAAGAAAAGGGAAAATCTATTGGTTTATATCTTATCCTTGGAAGTCACGTGATTCTTCATCTTGACTGTGCAATTTACATAGCTAATTTAAAACATTCAGCAAGACGGGAGCTACACGAATGGAAAAATCTCAGCTGAACTTTAAATGACCCAGTTTTTTACCATATGTTAATTGCAAAATATCATCACATTTGTTTAATAAGATTTTTCCACAAGTTGTGAAGATACTCATGTTTTGTATTTCTGTTAATAAAATGAGGAAAAAGATGTATACTGGACCTACAGAAATCAATGTAATAAACAACTGGTGCGTAAATATAACTGTGCCAAAAACATGTTAAGCCTGCGCTATCTGTATTTGCAGCCAATGTTCAATTATATTTGTACAGCAAATGTAAAACTACATTTATTACTGGAAGATCAAAATATGTATTAATTTATTATAATACTGGGCTTGTCCTTCAAAACAAATCTTTAATCAGAGAAACCACAACTAGTGCTTTTCCCATGAATTTTAAAATTCTCTTTACAGACATTATGCTCCATTGCTCAGCTTGCTGCACCTTCTTCCACAGAGCAAACCTCAGCATTGCCTCACAGGGCATCTCATTCTGTGTTCAAAATCCTTTCTTTATTCCAGTTGATCTCTTGCTGAATCCTCCTGCTTGTTGCCTCATTTGCAGTTAAGGCTACAGTTTAGGTTTTCCTTGGCCAGCTGAAACTAATGAAGTAATTTTCAGATAAGTATCATACTGTGCATGAGAAACTCCATCTGGTCTCCGTTTGTCCACACGCAGAACAACAGCAGCTTTGTCCACTTCTGCTTTTCTAGTTCTGATACACATCTTCACCTACTTAGCTTAATTCACTATCATAACCGCACTGCTTCACATGCACTTCTTTGCATCACTCCAATAGTAATGTAGTTATGGTCTGTCATCAGCATCTCTTTCCTAACATGTAAATGATTCTTCCATGCCAGGGGCGACAGGAATGATGTCAGAACACCAGAAGAGTAACATTTACTCCCTATGGGCTGCACTGGCACTTGGCACTCTCTCTTGAGCAAATTCATTTGCTAACTGTGTGATTGCGGAAGCACAGAGGTCTGTAGGCATTTGGCATCTTTCCTGTTCTCAGCGAAGGGCACTGAATTATGTCAGGCCTTTCCCTGCTCCCAGTAACCTGCAAAGGCACGGAGGCCCAGACGCATCAGCAGCAGATTTTGAGAGAAGACCACATCCAGGCTCTCCTTCTTCAGGAAGCTGCTAGGGTTCTCCAGCGCAGCCACATGCTGTACCATGACTTTTCATAAAGATAGCCAGTTGACAACAGACAAAAAACTTGATCTGTACCCACAACAGTTACAGTTAAATACAGTTAAACACACAAGACACTTTAAAAGAGCTTGTGCCTGCTTCCTATATGCACATTTCACGTTCGTCCCCATCCAACTTTACAAGAAAGAAGCTGCTTCCCATAAAAAGGGAAGGCATCTACCATTTCGAGATAAGGGAAGGTTCTTGTGGAAACATTAAGACCCACTTTAAACAGTTACTGTCTCAGTGCATTATTTTTTGGCATTGCCTGGTGAAAATAACATCTCATCCAAGCCTTAAGATGCATTCTTGAACTACATCCATGGAATAAGAAACAGACAACGTAAAGCTGAGTAGTTCCAGATTCTGAAAAGCAGGAGAAAGCTGTAAGTGCAAAAATGAACAAACGTATAAAGTGAGTTTACAGTAACTGCTGAAAAACCATTCCTGGGATGTGTTTTTATTAAACAAACGTGCATTCAATCACCAAAGAAAATCTCCAGACCAAATAAATTCCAATGCTTTGCAGAAGACCCTTTGAACTCGGTATTCAATGTTGTGGAAAGGGTTATAATTCAAAGATAATCCTGCATCTTTGGTTCTGATCCTTCAGCTAAAACTTTTATTAAGGATATTTTACTGTGGACATAAGATAGTTAAAGAAAAAGGCAGAAAATGAATGAGTCACTTGGCTGAAGAAGCACAGCAGCATTGAGGTCTGAGTGCTATTTGTTAGCTCATGTCTAGCAGTATAAAATAAGTTGGAAAACAAAAGTCTGTTTGTAATTTGTTTTACAATCTAAAATGTTTTCCCTCTAAAATAAAAAAAAAAAAATAAATCCTTGTATAAGGCTATGGCTAGTGGTCTAAACTTTCTCAGGTTTGTGAAACATTGATCATTCTCCCATCCCACAGGAATAACAGATGGGTTGTCCTTGCACAAAATATGGTATCCACCTGCACTTCATTACAGAGCTGCATTTTTGTACATGCCACACCACAAGATCACCATGATGACATAGCAGCTTCAGAGAACAGCGTGACTAGGGCTTTTTTTTTTTTGCCTTTTTTTTTTTTTTTTCTCTTGTAACACAGACCATCTGGCAGACTTTTACCTCCTGACACTGTTTACAGCATATATTGGTCGATACAGTCCCTTATTGCATCTGCTCTGGGAATTAAGGAAAGCAGCTTCAAGGCAGTAAGGTAAGTGCTGCTGCATGTTTTAACTGTAATGTTCAGCTATTTAAATGTAGCTGTAATGGGAACGTGAAAACATGTCAGGATAAGTTTGCCAATTTGTAAATTGAACACAAATCAACAGTTGCTTAGTGGATTTGCTTTCTCAGTTTCCTTAAAACAACCTCACATAGTTTGTGCATCAGTATTGCACTTTTTTACGGTCTGTTTTGTTCTATTTCAAAAGAAGAGTTGATCTACAGTGCAAAGAAATTTTTAAAAGTACTCACTGCTTACTTTTTCATTCATAATCTACTAGTAAGAGCTCCACAGATTCCATTTGTTAAATCATTTTACTTCATTTTCCAAAAAGATAAGGTAACCTAATATATAAATAATTAATCAAGCAAACAATGAAAGGAAAATTATAGGCATTTTGAAATATTTAGTTAATTTTAAAGCACATTTTAAATATAGCACTGAAACTTTTAAAAATTAGATCTTTTGCACACTGTGTAAAATGTTATGTTGCAGAATTAAGGTATATTTAGTTTACGGCTGATTGAATGGCAAACTTATATTTATTTTGTTTCACAACAACTTTAGAATTAAGGTAGTATAGACTAGCTCCAAAATAATTTGAGTAGTTTGTCTACTCTACTGTAGTAACCATTTTTCCAAAATCATGGATTTGCCATTTAGTATGTTTTGGCAAGTTGCCTGAGCAACTTCATGAATATTTTCACAGGCATTTTACAACAGAACTGATTAGACCAAGCACGGACAATTAGTTCAAACATGCTTATGTTTTAAGATAAACATCTAAGAATGTATTCTGATTTTATCTTTTGGATTCATACAGTTCAGTGCAACAAACAAGCATGATCTATTTACCTTTTGCACTTCTGACAGAGAAACGTTTAGATATGTGAATGAGAAAGCCATGAATAAAACAACTACATGACATATGTACTTTACTGTTTTATTTTATGTCACACACATGCTCATATGTCCCTGCACTACAGAATTGTCATCTACATTTTAAAATGTTGTTGATAAAACAATTCAAAACACTTGCAATCTGTTTACATTACTTCCAGGGTTCTGCAGAGCAGTTAAACTTTGTGTACTATTTTAAAGAACTGACAGCCTATGATATCAATAGTAAAATTTAGCATTACAAATATAATTTGAAACTAGAAGAACAACAGAATTTTAATTTAAAATGTTTATGTTACTTTATCAGTCAGAATATAAAATAATGCAGATCTCTAAAAATGTTCCTGTAAGGCCAAAGAGTGTAGTCTAATAAGACACTCTGTCTTATACTTTGAATATAGAAGCAGTTAGTCCCCCATCCTTAACGTTTAGTAACTAAATAGGACCAGATTTTGACCTGAATTGTGTCACTCTAGTGTCTTTGCTTTCAGAGGAGCTGTACTTATTTATGCCAGCAGGGGACTGAAGGTTGAGTTTGCATGTTCTCATACAGTAATGAAGAACAGACAAAGAAAGTTACATTGATAACTCATATTTCAATGACTGCTCTGTCCTATGGCTTCTGATTAGCTAAATGTGATGGGACCAACACCATGGAAAAGATATGCAATCGTCCTTGTTATTCAGGGGACAGCAGCTTAATATCTAGCAGAGGGACTTTGTGGGTGATTGGCTGGAGATAACACATGCACATTTTTTAAAATGTACTGCTGTACTGCAAGAGATCAATAGGCTTTGCCTAGAGGTATCTTAGTTGAGATTATTGGCTGACTAGAATGTGATTTGGCTTTTATCTAGTCAATAAAAGCTAGGAAATTTAGAATTAGGGAAGACTTTCTAGCTACGGCCCTGCATTTTAACACTATGTACTAATCAATGTCAATAGCAAGACAAGCTTTGCTGGCAGATTGCCTGGACCTGAGATGAATGTCTGGTGTTCTGTTTATAGGCTTCATGTACTTTTTGAAATTACCTGGCAACAAGAAGGTTCTAAGGATTTTCTTAATTTTCTCACTCTCTGAACTGTAGTTGAGTACACTAAGCCTTAGCTTTTACTGGTGAAAATCAGAGTAAAGTCACTGACTCCAGTGATACTAAACCCACTTTTCCAACACAACATCTATCTCAGTAGTAAGAAATAAAACAAGACACTAAAGTTCACAGATTAGATTCTTGTGGAGTAACTGATGAGAAAGGTATGCCATTAAAAAGTAAGGTGAGACCACTCATATTGGATCACAGCAAAACACCCCCAGGGACACTGAATGTACTTTTACTCTATGTCAACTGAAAGAGCAACTATGTGAAGCCATTGCTTTATTGTTCTGTTGATTTAGAATGGTCATACAATGTAATCAACACATTTATTGTTATACACTGAATTTGCAAGAACATTTGCACTATCTGAAATTCAGTCATTTCAGATCCACTGTAGATCCATATTAGATAGAGTATACTCATGCACACATATGCGGTGCTGGTTGTTTGACATGTCCAGGAGAATATGGTACATATTTATATTAGTTTGTTCTTTAAGTGAATAAGATACTTAGTGGATCATGCTTTACTGGACATGATCCATGAGAAGAAGATATTTCAAGCTACAAGTGTCTTAACAACACACTATACAGCAGATCATTACCCTCAGTTTGTAACTTTCCTGGCTTTTTCAAACTTAAGTCAAATTGCCACATGTTATTTAGATATAAGGCAATTTAGTATATTAGGAATGCCCGACAGAATTTAAATAGCAGAACTGCCTCTGAGCATGGCCTTCAGCAAAACTGAAAACTTCTGTGCCAAGTTTACAAAACTTGGACTTTGTCATCATTCTTGTGACTTAATGAATGAATGCAGGAAGATATAAAGAATGTTTTACTTACAACAGGAGAATGGCCTGCAATTTTGCATTACAAAGACAGAGCATAACAAGACAGGCACTGTAAATTTATAGTAGTAACAATGCAATACTAACAAACTAATGTATTTTATCTGAATTTATAGCTTTAAAAAGGAAGCCTAAATTAAATAGTTTTTAATTATAACATTTATGTGGTAAAATTTCAAACATTGCTGAAAGAGAGAAAAAATTAATGTTATAAATTTTTTGTTCCCTTTCACCATACAGGGACAAGACACATTGCAAAGATGACTTTAAACTCCCTACCCATCTTCCTGTTATTGATTAGTGGCATTTTTTGCCAATATGACTATGGTCCAGCAGATGATTACGGTTATGATCCTTTTGGGCCATCCTCAGCAGTCTGTGCCCCAGAATGTAATTGCCCTTTAAGCTACCCTACTGCCATGTATTGTGACAATCTTAAACTGAAAACCATTCCCATCGTACCAAGTGGAATAAAATACCTTTATCTTCGAAACAATATGATTGAGGGCATTGAAGAGAACACATTTGATAATGTAACAGATCTACAGTGGCTGATCCTAGATCACAACCATTTGGAAAATTCAAAAATTAAGGGAAGAGTCTTCTCTAAACTAAAGCATCTGAAGAAACTTCACATTAACTACAACAATTTGACTGAAGCTGTTGGACCACTCCCCAAAACTCTGGATGACCTGCAATTAAGTCACAACAAGATCACAAAAGTCAATCCCAGTGCACTTGAGGGGCTGGTGAATCTGACCGTCATTCACCTCCAGAACAACCAGCTGAAAGCAGATTCTATTTCTGGGGCCTTTAAAGGCCTGAATTCACTTTTGTATCTTGACTTAAGCTTTAACCGACTTACAAAGCTACCGACAGGCCTGCCTCACTCCTTACTCATGCTGTATTTTGATAATAACCAGATCTCCAATGTTCCTGATGAGTATTTCCAAGGTTTTAAAGCCCTGCAATATTTACGTTTATCCCACAATAAATTAACAGATTCTGGAATACCAGGCAATGTCTTCAATATCACATCACTGGTCGAGTTGGATCTGTCCTTCAATCAGCTGAAGAGCATTCCAATAGTCAGTGAGAACCTCGAAAACTTCTACCTCCAAGTCAACAAAATTAACAGTGAGTTAAATTTGCGTGTTTTTAGTATTATTTACCACAGTCTGGACACTCATGGCCGATGCAAGTATCTGAAAGGTTAGATCAATCAGTCTGAAGAAATGGTACTGGTTAGACAGTGAGTACACTGACATTTCTCTGACTGTTGTCCACATTAATGCTAAAAGACAGACATTTATCTGATAGCTACAAATTAACATTAAAGACAGAAGTTTCTGTTTTCATACTAACGTGGGTACTATTGGCCAAATTCTCATCTCATGTAAATTGGAGTAACTCCATTGAAGCCAATGGAGTTGATTTATACAATTGAGGAAAAAACAGCGGGAAAAGTTTAATCAGTGTGGAACATAAGCCAGCAAAAAGAGACAGACATCAGCTGAGGATCTGACTATGGTACGTGTAACCTTTCAGAAGGCTGGCAACGGAAGTGCTGGAAGGAGGGAGGGAGAGAGGGAGAAGACTACAAATTCATAAGGTATCAGGCACAAGGCACAGTGAAAAGGATACAACAAAGTAGCTGCTTTTTTCTCTTTCTTCCCTTCTCTCATGCAAAATCCCTCCAAACCCATCATGAACTCCAAAGAGCTGCCCCTGTTGTTTCTTCTTTTCGTTCCCATTTCCCGTATCACATGATCAGGTGGCAAGCTTGTCTCCATTCAAGCATGATTTGAAAAAATGTTCTCTCTGAAGTCAATAAATGTCACACCTTGCATGAGATCATGGAGGTTTCTACTCAGACAGAGCTTTTACGAGTCCGTCCTAATCCTGGGGTGGGAAGGAAGTGTTGGAGAGCTGTAGAGGCCCCACCACCGTGTGAGCTCCACCTCTCCAGCTGCACCTCTGTCAGCGGTGGTCCCTGAGGGAGAGGCAGATCTGTCAAACATAACAGTGTTTCTGCAGGAGGACTTACATCATCTTGCTAGATGTCATAAAATAAACCATAAAACCCTCTCTTCTGTTTGCCTGCTTGTAACCAGCAGGGGTTTAGGTTATCAGTGTTAGCTATTCCATACATAGCTAACTCCATACAGATGTAGCCTTTAAAGCCAAATATTTGAAAAAATCTAAAGCTGATTTTACCAGGCAGAGGGCAAGACCTTTTGAAATGGTTTGTATTTACTATGCTTCACGTTTTCCTCAACGTTATAATTTTTTTTTCCTATTACATCTCAGTTCCTTGTTTTGATGAGGGAAAATAATGAGTTAATGCTTCCTACCCGAGGCATTGCATACGGCGACCTGTAGAACTCTATCAGATACTCTCCCTCCTAAAAGAGCTAACAATGATGATGTTTAATTTCTCATGAGATATACGAGGCAAGTTTCCTTGCTTAGAATGGTTGTTCTGAGCCTTCTGCAAGATACCCAGGTATCAAGTTTGCTTTCCATTCACATTTCCAAGGACATCTGATGTGATGACAATTTAATTTTGTGATGAAAGCTGTATTTCCAGGGTACTGGTTAGCAGCAGAGGATGGTGTGAGGAGTGAGTGTGCACCGGCTACTGCTGCACTGTTATTGCTACCCTATGGACTGATACAAGAGAACTCTGATTTACTGTTTTTTGCTTAACCATAAAACCTAGAAGACTTTACTTAGAAATTTTCTGGACTATCTAATTTCACAGGCATAATATTGTGTTCCCTAGGATGCTAACTGACAACGTGGGACAAAATTCAGTTAGCAATAAGAATTTCAGTTTAATGAAGTACCAGCTACAGGCTGATCAAAGTCTTTGCAGTTCACTATTCATTACACCTGACTTACAGCTGTGAGTGCTTACAAAAATTGAGTTGATTGACCTTTGAGTATTTGAGCTGCAAACAAATGACCAATCTCTTTTTTTAATAAAATATTGTAATTTGCCAGAGATTTGTATAAGGATGACTGTAAACAGGGTCAGTTTCCCTTCCATACCATGGCCCGTGGTACACATATACTGTGAGAGGAAGACTTCTGTATTAGGGGTAATGATAATTTGTCCTAAAGCATACAAAAGGTATAATCTTTCAGTTTATGCTTACATAGCTTAAAGTTTTCACTAATACTGAAACCTAACAAATATATGTCTCCAGAGTTCCTCATTTGCTACTGTCTCCCTTTTTCTTAGGTAACTTTAGGCTATCAATTAATTATTTGTCAATTTAATTATCAATTAATTATTATATTTGTCTAAAAAAGAGTAATCTGGTTCCAGCCCTTTTGATATTACCAGAAAGAAAGGAAATATATCTCTAAATCATTGTCCCTGAGTTTCATCCTGGGCTTGCTTACAGTCATTATGCATTGCCATACATAAAAAAATTACTTGTTTGAGAAATATCCTCATCTGAGTGACTTTGAGCTCTTTGAACAAGAGTAGATGAATACATACATGAAAAAAATTGTAGCAGAATTCGCTTCACTTCAGTATGTTCTGTCTTCATCTGTGATAAATTGAAGCACATCCATTCTATTGAATGTAAGTTAGGTATCAGCTGTATATTCAATCTACTGTACTTGGCATACTTGGATCCAACTTGTGCTAGTTGGATCTCCGAGCTAGCATAGGACCATGGAAGCTTTATAAAAGCCTTTGTTTTCTCCATACCTCAAACCTAAACTGTAACTTCTAAATTGAAACTTCTTTTTCTAATATCTCTTATTATTTGTAATTTAAGGATAGAATTTTCTGCTTAATAACAACAGTGGTTTGCTACCATGCTTTAAGAGGCCATTAACATTACATATATATATATATATTTGTTTCACAGTCTCCTCAAGGCAAAAAAAACCCCTCTGCAGGATGAAAGAAGTACAGGAATCAAAGAGGTTCAGGGATACAAGAAGAGGGTCTGAAGGCAAACTTCTCCATATTTCATTTGTACTTGTAAAGGATTAAGGAGAGAGTTGTTTCCACATGAAACCCCAGAAACAAGATACCATGTGAATGAAGTATAATAAGGGGGAATGTGAAAATGTTCCAGAGGACAGTTAAGGGGCCACATATTCTGCTCCAGTCCATCGTCTGGCTCAGTACCTGTGCCGTAATTGTACTTATTCTAAACAGAGTTAGACAGGGAGGTGCTTTATGGTCTTTTGTTTGGCTCACTCCACGAATCCCAAAAGGATTTTTTTTTTGCAATGCCCTGTGCAGAAATGACTCAGATATGATTCTTATGGGATCACAGAGCAGCAAGCCTGACTATGGGACTTCAGATCTCATTAGGATTGCCCGCTGTATTGCAGGCCTCAACAAGGAATCTTTGCACAGTTAATCTTCCTCTCAGCTAAAGGCTGCTTACACTCCTGATGTGCAAGGGGTATCCTCCCACCTAGTCTATGGTAAAAAGAAAATAATTCTATCTAAGAAATAAGTGTTTCTATGCTCTCATTTTGCTGCATAGGAGGAGGGGAGGGGAGGGGAGGGGAGAGGAAGGAAGGAGAGGAGAGAAAAGAGGAGAGAGGAGAGGAGAGGAGAGGAGAGGAGAGGAGAGGAGAGGAGAGGAGAGGAGAGGAGAGGAGGAAAGGTCATGTCTGCTCTTGCTTTATTTTTTTTCTCCAGATATTTCAAATACTCGGGTAGTTTGTTAGAATATCAGAATTTCTTATGGCAACAGATACTTTCAGTAAGAAAATAATTGTGCAGATGAAAATCCAATTTTTATCCAATTCCTCTTGTTCTCTCAGTGTCTGACTCTTGCAGGAATTCTGTGTTGGGAAAATATGAATGCCACACTAATGACAAAATTCTAGGTACACTGCCTCTGACCCTGAATATTATAAATTCAGGAAGACAATTTTAACACCTGCAACACTAATAAGTGTAATAAAGGAGGAAGTGAGGTACTGAAATATTTTATGCAACAGTGCTCTAGTCTCACTGATTGCAGTTCCCATACAGATCATATAGGTAACAGAAGTTAAAGTGCATTCGCAAGACCCACTTATCTTATTTTCTGCTAGTGGAGACTTCCATTAGAAAACAAACATTTTTAATATGCTTCTAAAAACTGACAATTAGTGAAGCATATGAAAAGTTAATACCCAAATGTGAACAGTATAAACCAAATATTGGAGCCAAATCCCACTGAAGTCCATGACAGAGTTCCTTTGATTTCTGTGAGAACTAGATCTGTACCTACTTCCAAAGTGGTTCCAGTCTCATAAATCGTCAGCACAACTGAGTATTTTGGTAACGCAGATAAATTTTGTAGTTTGAATGCATGAAGTTTACATCCTTTGAGTAGTTAAGGATCTACCCAACTTGTATGAGCATGCCTTGTTTTGCAGCCAAATGTTAGTATTTATGCTCAAAAGCGACAATATGAAAAAACAAAATAAGTAAATTTATACAGTTTTTAAATGTCTGCCTTCAACAAAAATGCACTTACCATGTCATTCCTGAAAGACACAAAAATGAAAAAAGAAAAAATCTATATTAGAATTCATGTTTATTTTAATCTTTACAAATTATATCCAAACTATTTGCAGAAAACTGGACATAAATAGTTAATGATATAGCCTGTAGGCCAAGCAATTGAGTTCAAAGCCTCAGGAACTTATGGGTTTAGTCAGCAAAATTCCACATAGATCTAATCCTATAAACATCTCTCAGATTACATGATCCTATCTTACAAAAATCATCAGTTCACTTCAGATGGGACATTCTGAATCAGAATAGTATCAGAATTGGTCTGCAGGCTTAAAAGTAGGCTGTATTGCAATATGAACTGCCCAATAAATGTGCCGTTAAGGGTGCATTTTATCTCTCATTCTTCCAAAAAATGGTTGTACAATATCCAAATTCTAGGAAACTGTTTTGACTTGCTTTAATCAAATTGGTGATCAAGATCTAACATTTGAAATACATTTCTCTAATCCGTATTCGAAACAACTTATTTAGTGAAAGATACATCAGTCTTCACCCATTCTTCAACATCATATCTCTGTGTCCAAAAAAATTACCTAGGCTCACATGCTTTAAAGACCTGCCTGTACGATGGGTGTACGTTTAGTTTACATAAGTCATGTTTCATCAATGATAGCAGGTTATTGTAATGCCAGTTCTGAAAGAATTCAATTGAAGTTAAAGTGGAGATATGAAACATACTTCCTCCACTTCCTTTAGTACTACAACATGATGTAGGTCATCACATTTTCTTAGATGAGTTAAATAGCCATGCAGAAACAACAAATAAATTGGTGTTTTCAAAAGTCCATGAATGACTTATGATTGCTAGTTAAAACGGCATCTGATTTTGAGAACGCTACCTTGATTTCTCAGAAATTATGAGAGCTAGTCCTTTGCTACATAAAAGCAACTGAAGTTATGAAATTTGTCCCCATACTGGTGAATGGGTTTGTTGAAGGAGTCCCTTTAAAATATTTTCTGTATGAATCCAGTTGATGTCCATGGCCCATAGAAGAACAAGCCTCTCAGACTGCTTCGTTAGTAATGATGGAGCTTTTCAACTGACTAATTCTCCCTCTGACTCAAAGGAAACACGGGCAAGAATGAAGGACCCTCTTTGCAGAAATACATGGTGTAGTATGCAGGGACATCAGATTTATTCACATACAACCTCTCTTGAGGATAGATGCATGACAAAGGTCTATAATATGTATATGTGAGTGCTTCGTGTGATTTCTAGCTTACAGTTAATACTGCTCATAAGACACAAGACAGTTTCCATTCAAGACCTGTCTGGTGTTATGTGAACCAAATCATACTTCAACTGAATAGAAACTATATATGTTGTGATATATAAATTACAATAATTATGAATATTTTTATAATTTTTTTTTTTTTTTACATTTATACTCCCCTTCTAAGCCTGTTGTTCTGGAAAGGTTCAACTATGTAATTTATCTGTAAATGTCCTCCCCAAGCCGAGCCCCAAATTTCATTTTGAAATTAGTGAACCAAAATGGCACATCCAAAATAATACTTGACATAGACACCCTTTGGACTGGCAGTTGTTAAGGGTAAGGTCATGTAATGGTTTCAACTTCTCCCGACACTTCCTTCAATATCTTATGTAGCATGGTTTTACCCTTCCATTATAATGTACCCTGCATGATTGTTTCCTGCATCTACATTGTCAGTTTTAATGGAGATTCATTTTTTCCTTTTTTTGAAATGCCAGATTAGACCTCTATATAGAATCTGAAGTCTTAAAAATAAATGGGTACTGGGAGCACATAGGACTTGAAAAGCTCAGTCTTGAAATTCTGAACCTCTCACAACTAATGGAAAGAACATCTTCTAACACAAGCCCCTCAAGTTCCAGTAAACTCATTGGAAATTACGTCAGTGGACATGCAAAATATTGAAAAATGGTAGAATAAATTTAAGGTCACAATTTCCAAATAAAATTTAAAAAAACAGAAAAATAATGGGTTTGTTCTATTTGTACTAATTATTCATGCTTTCCCTCATTCGTGTTCCCTTTGTTTCAGAGTTCCCATTGAGCAGCTTCTGTAAGGTTGTTGGGCCAACGACCTATTCCAAGATCACACATTTGCGCCTGGATGGAAACAATCTCACTCGGGCTGACCTGCCACAGGAGATGTACAACTGCCTTCGGGTGGCTGCTGAGATTTCACTGGAGTGAGATACCCTGGAGCATCCAGTTCCCTTCTAGGGGCAGTACCTACAGGAATTACATCATGATAGCTCTTTAAAATTAGGATATGCCTTAAAAAAAGTGTCAATCTGCATATTATCCGTTCTGTTCGTTAATATTTAGCATGGACTTGGCAACCTTAAGGAAACGTGCATAGTTTTACAAACGGTTGTATTTAGAAAGCACAAGAATGACCAAATGGGGTTCAAAATATGCCTTCATCTGGCTAGGTAAGCTGGTGAAAAGCATTCAGCTTCATAGAAATCTATGTCCATGCATGCAACACGTGCCAGCTGGTGCCAGAATTACATGAAATTCAGGTGGGTTTCATCAGGGTGCTGAGCAATATGGGCTAGCCCGTGTAAATACAAGATTCCTCTCCAACCAATCCAACTTTCTTAATTATTCATGCCTTTTTGATATTGTTATCAATTGCAAAGGAAAAAAATGATATAAAAATCTAATAACAATTTAAGAGATATAAAAATATGTTTTTAGAGCCCATGACATTATTAAATTAATGGAATATGTGAAAGATAACAGGGAAACAATCATTTTTCAGGTTAAAAAGTTGTTTACTCTTCTTTTTGTCATACTTTCATTTAAACTTTCATGGTAAGATTTTTATCCATTGCTGGTATAATTTTTATTTCAAAATAAGTCATATATACAAGTATTTTAATTCAATTACTTGCATGCTACTTTTAACCAGATTGTAGAAAATAAAACATAGCAAATAGTATTTTTGTGTCCATATCATTGTCAACTATGTTTCAGTCTTCTATAAATGAAAAAAAAACAACCCTTGAGGTTAAGACAAGATAATCTAAGCTATTATATTATTATTAAAATTTATTGTAAGGTTAAATAAACTGTTTTCTCTACTTTCAAGTTTCAATATCTTTGTAAACATATAATTTAACATACCCCACTGCATTTGTGTTGGCCATTAAATCGATGCCTTATGGAGTTTGCAGTATGGGAGCCACAGTACTATGAAATAGTGCAAATTAATTTCTCAGCATTGTCAAAAGAACAATGAAATCTCTCAGAAGCCACAGGCAATGAGTAGAATGCAGGCCTAGCTACTCATGGTAGAGAGATGGTAGTATATTCCATCTGGGAATGAATAGTCCAAATATTGTCAGCATCCTGGAACACACACTGATATAAATATGTTAGTAACTGAGAGCCATAAATGGCTTGCTTGCAAACACAGATCATCCCATGGGTACTATTTTCTTTTCAACTACTAGACTATTAAACACTCAAACAGAAACTCTTCTAGTTCCTACAGTAAAAGCAGAAACTATCACCTCTGGGGCGAAAAAAAAAACCAAACCACCAAAACAAAACACCACACCAATCCATTTAGCCAGCGCATTGCCAACTCCAGATGTTCAGAATCAATGCACAATTCACAAAGAAACCTGGGACTAAAACAAAAAGAGAGATGCCGGAGACAATTAAAATATTTCCCTCCTCATTTTTGTCATTTTGGGATTCATAAGTGTTATTGCTTTTTATATCCACATACAGGAAGGATTGAAAGTAACCTTTGTTACAAGTAAGCTAGAATTTTCATAGAAGAATGAAGTCTAAAGCTGGGGCTTTCTGAACACATCAGAGTGGGAATAACTATGGAATAGCACCTAGGCATTATAACACAGAAGAAGAAATTCATGCAAAAAAACCCACAAAGAATAGAAAAAGGTATGGGAAAGAGCATTCAAAAATTTCCAGAGAGATTTTAACCCAACTGTTCCCATCACAGGAAAACACACTAAACACCTCTAGAGCACAAACTGATACTGAGATGTGTCACCACATAGCTATGATCTAGCAAACAGGACAGAAATGTTTTCTTCTTTTCAGTTTGTTTCAGCAAACCAGTTATCTTTATGAAAAATGAAACAGTGTGAACAGTGAGACTGAGAACAGTCCGCCTCAGGANGTAAGCTAGAATTTTAACAGAAGAATGAAGTCTAAAGATGGGGCTTTCTGAACACATCAGAGTGGGAATAACTATGGAGTAGCACCTAGGCATTATAACACAAAAGAAGAAAGAAGTTCATGCAAAAAAACCCACAAAGAATAGAAAAAGGTATGGGAAAGAGCATTCAAAAATTTCCAGAGAGATTTTAACCCAACTGTTCCCATCACAGGAAAACACACTAAACACCTCTAGAGCACAAACTGATACTGAGATGTGTCACCACATAGCTATGATCTAGCAAACAGGACAGAAATGTTTTCTTCTTTTCAGTTTGTTTCAGCAAACCAGTTATCTTTATGAAAAATGAAACAGTGTGAACAGTGAGACTGAGAACAGTCCACCTCAGGACAGATTAAAACCTGTTGATGAGGGTAATTTCTGCATACCCATATGTTGCAAATAAAGCATCCACAGATGCTAACGAAGCATTTTGAGGTTCTCTTCAAGCGATAGAGTAGAAGGAAGCCCTCTGCCAAAAATAGCAAACAGTACCAATGACCTCCCTCAGAAACTGAGGGACCTTCACTTTGCAATGAACACTTGGACAACTAAGAGAAAATGGTATTCGGCAGTATATTTTTGTCTTGAACACCTCTTTCCTGTGGTTCAGAAATTCCAAGTTAGGCGAGGAGAGATAACATTGGACAGATTGCTCTTCACACTATCTGTGAAAACAATAGAACATGAGGTCCTTCTGCTAAAGGAGAAATGGGACACTGTACCTCTGTTTTCATATTGTGAGACACAGAAGCACAGGCTTCTGCTTCTGCATTAATGAATTGGTTTAAATCACTACAAACACTGTTTAAGATCCCAAAATCTACATCATGCAGAAACAGATAGGCAACAACATACATGTACCTTAGTTCTCAGTTTATGAAAGCCACATGAATTGTTTTCTAAGCACTAGGCAGAAATGTAGGTGTTTGGGAATCCTTCACAGGGCCAGAGCCTTGGAAACCAAGTCACTGTAACGCAGTTTCTGCCCTTCCTGGAAGAAAAGGTGATGGATCTTGCTTATAAAGCCCCCAGCATTGTGGATACTGAAAAACATGATGCATATATCCCTGTTCCCATCTAACCTGCTCATATTATAAAATACTTATGTGTACAGGTGCAAAAATGTTACTTAAAAGGAGACAGACGTGAACAGATAACAACATAGCTGCAGTGATATAAAGACAGTGGACTGGATAAATTAGCTTGACCTTAACTCTGTTCAGGGTTACATAATATGCAGCCTACAGTATAGCTATACAATTTACTTAAAATAGGTGTCCCTCCTTCTTTCAGGTCAAAATGGGTAAATTTGCCATGACACTTTCATGTGAAGTTTCATATGGAAGAATTTACTAAAATCAAGATCTTTTGGAAAGACATGAATTTGAAAGCAGACATAAAAAGGAAAGTTTGTTACTAATGTAATGAAAAGCGGTATTACAAGAACAATATAAAATATTAACAGACAAAAACTTTACCCGTGTAATTTCAGAAACTGGTCTGCAAGTGTGTTGTACAGCCATTCACAAAGATAAAAACACCTTTCAAATAAACAAGTATTGTCTGATTTAAAAGCAATTTTTTTATATTAAATTAAATGAGAGAAATTCCCTAGAAGAAACAGGCAGTGACTCAAGTGAATGTCTGGACATAGCATAAATCCTACATGCCCTCTACTGCTTTACAGAGTCCAGCACAGTCAAATGGATCAAGATAGGAGTGAGCGGTGGCTGATTACAGCTGTCCTTCCTAGTGCAGGGAACCCGGCAAGATCCCATCCCTACTTGCAAACCTTCAGTTTTAATGAAAGGGTATAAAGAGGGAGTTGCTTAGCATAAACCAAATTATTTTGAAAACTAGGAACAAGAAGGCAAAACATCATTAGGAAAGGCAGTCTGAATTGTTCTATGTACAGCTGCAATAAGCATAGACTGAAGATGTTAAAGACTGTGAGGTTATAAAGCAAAATCAAGTTCAATGGAGAGCCACTACGATGGAAGGCTGCAAAGAGAACTTCCCTCAGCCTTCTCCTTTCCAGGCTATGTCAAGTCACTTCCCTTAGCCTCTCTGAGTATACCATATGCCTTAGTCCCGTGATTTATTGGCAGTTTTCCACTGCCCAAAAGAGCACTATAGAAAAAGGGGCCAGATTCAGAGGTGCACAATGAAAGGACAAGAAGGCAAAGGAAAAGATCCAAGAAGAGAAATTCAGGCTGGATATACAAAGACATTCTTTACAATAAGCATGTAAAGCACTGACACAGGTTGCCCTAGGAGTCTGTGCACTCTCCATCCTTGGAGATTTTCAGAACTTGCATGGGCAGCACCCTGAGGAACTGATCTGGCTTTGAAGTTAACCTTATTTTTAAAGAGGGGCAAACTGAATGACCTTCAGATGTTCCTTCAAACTTATTTATGATTTCTGTGAATCTGTGGTTCTAAGAATATGGGTAACCAATGGGGGACAATATCAATTTTAATAACCAGCTCTACAGCTGAAGAGTTTTGTGCTAAATTCACATGGAAAATTTATTGTTTCAGGTTCCAGTCCATAATTCAGAGTCCCATGATACTCACAAAATCATAACTCAGCTAACATTTGGATATAGATTCCATAGGTAAAGACTGTGGAAACTTTCTTTTGATGCCCAAATGTCTGCAGCTGGCTTGTGCAAATCTGTTCCCATTTTGATACTTGTGAGCTGCTCAGTGCTGGCAGTGAAGTCAGAGATCCATCCCACTTAACTCTTCTATGTGGGACAGCACTGACAAACATGCTTAGACGTCTACACAAAATAAGGGAAACAGTCTATGAGCTACCATCCCAGTGGACAGAGTGCTCATGGAGGGCATTTTAGTTTTGAACTTTTTTCAGATTTAGGTATTAAAGAAAAGACTCTCAGCCTGTAAGAAAATAATTTAATAGGTAGCCTATGGAGCTTCCATGGATAAAAATCTCTTAAATCTTTTCTGCGTAGTGTGAACAGTTCAGCATTAGCTAGCACAGAGAAAGGAGTGCTAACTCTGTACTTCAGGACATTCACTTTGAATGTAGGAATGTCAGGTTCAAATGTCTGGGCAAATGATTGCTTCATTATGCAAAGCAAAACAACCTTAAAAGAAGAGGCTGAAACACTTTTAATCACACTATACTCTGCAGCTTCTGAAATAAAGTTGTGGCTGTGGGCTAGACAGGAAATAATTGTCCCCATATCTCCACATGCTGGAACCACAAGAAGAATCCTACCAGTCCTCTCTCAGAGATGACCTGCCTGGAGTGCCCAACTTGAACAAGTTCAGAGGTGATACTGAATTGCTTTAGGCTGTGCTCACTGAATCACATAAACTCTTTGCCCTGAAGATTTCAGTTTGGGTACTTTAAGTTATCCTCAGTTTGATAGCTTTTGTAGACCCTTAAGGTTATAGCTGGTTTGGGGGTTTTTTTGTTGGTATCTCTATCCCTCCATCAATGTATGTGAAGGTATAGGCATATAATCAGCAGCTGAGGATTTCAGTAAGCAGCAGCATATCTGAAAAATTATGTATTGCTACTCTTTGGTATTATAAACCATGATTCTTTGTGGGTGTAAAACCATCCACAAGTTTTTTGGGAGGAGTTATCTTTCTTTTCAGATTTTCAAATCTTAATCTGCAGATCAGAACACACAGCATTTATAGCAAGTATTGATTACCTGAATAATTATTATTTAAGTATAATCCCTCTTATGCAGTACCTCTGTGGTACAGCATACCTTTTTATTCTGAAATTGTTAAAGAAAATCAGAAAAAAATAAAGTCTCAATTAGAAGGCAGTGAAGAAATGAAGCAAATACATGAAAGTAGAAATGTTATTTATATTCCAGACAACAGTGTAGAAGCACAGAGATTTGGTCAAATGCACATAACTTTTGAATAAGAGGAAAACTTTATTTTAGAAAAAGTACTACTGTTCTGGCAAGAGAGGGTAAAGCAAACCCACCTCACAAGAAAAGATATAAAGGACCATGGAGTTTTTTATTCCCTCCAAGAAAGCAATCTTCAGAACAGTGTAATTCCATTGTTATGAGATGTTTAAAATTATCTTAAAATGTTCATGAAAAAAATCCCACATTGTTTCAAATGGTTTCTAAGTGCTGCCTATACATTCTGTCAGATCTGATTGTAACAGTTAAACCACCATAAGATCATTCTGATAAACATATAGACCATGTTTTCATAGTTGCAGAGAGATCCCTACTATAGTATCTCAGCAACAGAGGTGGGAAAAATGACCCAAATATCTTCTCAGAATCAGACTCTGCAAGTGTTGGTTTCTTTTGTTCCCCAAGGGACAGGCATGAACGCAAACTGTCTGGGATACCAATGTGAATTGTAGCACATTTCTTTGCCAGAAAACATAACTAGCTGCTTAACAATACAGAATTTGCTGACTTCAGGTTTCTATGCTTCATCCGACATGCAAAACCTCACGTGTCCTATCTTTTGAGGAACTGCTTGCTAGGTCCACCTCTGGGCGTAACTGCACTGCCTGCAAGGCAGGTAATGGGCATTTTCTTAATAGACAGAGGGACTCCTTGATGGGGTTGATGCACCAGCACTCAGCAGAGAAGATACTACTATATCACTGACCTGGAGAGCTTCTATTCCAGCAGTACCATGCTAGTATGGAGGTTGCTGCTCCTGTTACCTTTCCTGCTGCAAATCAATCAGTTCTTGTATTGCTCATTTAGCACAAGGGTTTATGGCTGTGAAGGTGATTGACTTGACATGTAGCTTTTGGACCTGCAAAGAGAACGGGCTGTTAGATTTATCTATATGTGCAGCTACACTGTGCAAAAGAGCATTTTTGTCTTTATTCCTTGTCTCCTGGTGTGGGGTAAAGCATGCAAGATGGCAGTGTTAACTGGTGAACCTGACTAGAGCACATATTCCAAAAATTACAAAAAATACTTTGCAATATATTGAATGATATCTGTAAAAATATATTTCTATTGAAGTTAATAGTTTTATCAAAACATGCATAAGACTTCAGACAGAAGTACTGGAAGTCTTTAAAAATTTCATACCTTAGAAACCAATCTAAAAATAAGCTGTCCTCAAGATAAATAAGGCCAAGTGCCGTCTTTCAAAATTCTTATTTTCATCAACTTTCCAGAATCTCCTTGTGTGCATCTGCTGTCCATCTTACTCTGTTGACTGGTTTCCAAACTAGATAAAGACAAGTTTCCTGAACTTCATATTTAAACTTCAGCATTACAGCCATTTTGCTGCCAAGAAAAAATAAACAGTAAGACTAATAAGTTCACAAAATTATGAGCAATGTCGCATTGATTTCAAAAAGGGTTTGTGTTTCCATGGTCAAAAATGATGTGTTTTTATTCAGGTTCCTTAGTTGGTGTAAGAAAATTAATTCCCTGCAGTATTTTCATTCGCACTCTAGATTCAAAAGGATGACAGATACGTTGTTCCTAATGAAAACCACAGCCCTGAGATGAGGTGTGTATTATACACAGAATGCAGAAAGGAACTAGACATTTACATCTGGGATTCACAGCAGCCACCATGATGAGTGGGCAATCATCTAAGATAAGAGTAAGCAGTGCTGGAACACCACCCTGACTGTTTAGGACCTCTGGAACGCTGCACAGTGCTTGGGTAGGGATGGATGTACGACTTCTCCCTGGAGCTGGGTTCCAGAGCTGTCTTCAAAGAAAAAGGTGGTGTCAGTTGGCACCAAAGTGCTGGGTGTTAAGGACTTTCATTTATAGCATAAAGACTTAGTTTCAACATGTTCCATCTGACAGGATTATTAGTGACTGGAGTATTCATGGTGAGTGAGATTCTAGCTTCAAGTCAGGACACTGGAAGAAAACTTGAGGGCCTTGGAAAATGCCAACTCTTGAAAATTATGACCAGGTTGACAGCTTAAGAAAAGTATTCACATATTCTAATGTTTAATTTCAGTATTTCCCAAGAGTATCTGCATTAAAAATCAGACCAAAAAATACTGCAATTAATGGAAAATAAAATAAGGGCTGGGTTTTCATATAGCTTATGCCATTTGGCTTTTCTTTTTAATATTTAAAAAGCACCTGAACCTTGAATTTCTCATCTGGCAGAATCAGTATAGCAGAGCTTTATTATAAGGGGACTAAAATATTTTTTTCATTAAGTTGTGGGAGTATTCTCTTATGAAACCCCTGTTTATTTTAGAGGACAGATCTTTCTGTAAGTCTAAGCCTCATTGAATTCATCATCCTATTGTGAGAATCTAAAATGAAGACGATTTCAAATATTTTTAGACTTTAACAACGGAAAAAAATAAGAGAACAAAAGTAACGCTAAAACCTCACAGCATGTTTTCACTATCTTTATGCTATCTTAGAATATGTAAGCCATGATGGTTTACTTTTCAAAACTGCAGATTTACAGAACTGGCACTGACTGACTAATTCATGTTTTAATTTACCATTAGTTGCCTGGAAAATATTAATCATCTAAAGAGTCACATGCAGGCCCAAGAACTCAATGTATATGTGTAATTGTTAAATGTATGTTAGATATTTAATTTAAGGTACATTTCGCATATATGGTTGTACATCTAGCATTTTAAAAATCAGGTCCCTGGTTAGGAAAGATTTGTTTAAGTGTTGAAATTGTTAAACCATGAAAACAAATTAAGGTAAGAGATTGACAGCCACATTTACACAGTAGGTAAACTAAACCTAGCTGGCCAAGATAAATACCAGATCTTGGCTTTGTGTCGTGGAACCTTTATGGTGTCCCTGTGGTTAAGAATCCAAAATAGAGAGAGAAAGGGAACAGACAGCCAAAAAATTCCTTAATGAAGCATATTCAGGAGAGCACTATATTTCCCATAAAATCTGAGCCCTTTTCCATAGTTGTTCTGTTCTGAAACGTGTTGCTCTGCAAGGATCTATTTAAGCTGAGCTACTCAGTTCTTACTGTGGTTTTTACAAGGGGGTGAAGATGTGCAGAAAGTAAACTGTTAGAATTTTGTTTCTGGAATTTTAGAATAGGATCTCATCTTCCTAAATCCTACAGAAACAAGAGGTCAGGTGACACTTACATTTCACAAATTAAGCCAGCCCAACTGTTTTCCAGGGTTCCTTTAAACAACATCGCCTAATCTAATCTGAAAGCTCCCCAGGTAAGCTCCCCATACTTTAGCTGCCTGCATATACACAGAAATGCTTATTTAAGTGAAATATGCAATTTCTCTCACTTAGAGGTCTAGGCAGGCAATTCTAGGCTTCTAGGAGAGGTGCAGATTTCCTGCTCCTCAGTTGTTTTGGTTTGGTTTTTTTTTTCCACCAGGAATGACGCTGAGTAAAATGCGTCCCTAGCAGCAGGGTCTGGAACATCTGTGCTGGTCCCTTTGATCTGTCTGCACTGTCCCTTGGGCTAGCCTGAAGGGCTCACTCATCTGCTTTATTTTAGACTCTTTGGTCTTGCTGACCTTTTTTGGCTCCTTTTTAAAAGGAGTATCAGATACTGTTAATTGGGATATACCACTGTCTGGTGATCAGGGAACTGTTTGGAAATAGAAGCTTTTCCTTTCTGACTCTGAGTAAAGCTCAGAGCTTCCACCTCTCTATTGCAAGCAGCAATGCAAAAAAGAGAGAGCGATCACCACTACATGCCAGTCTTCAGAAGTGAAAGACGCAGACTGAACCCTGAGTAAATGTAAACACCTGCTTTAAGCAGTCTGCATGGCTGTCTGGAGATACCAGTAGAGTATATGGTAAAGGGTACATAAACTGGACTTACTCTCTTCTTCAGGTTTTGAAGCATCACCTTTTCTCTAGTCATCATGAAGGGAATTTAAGAGCATGTTTCAGATAAACTGATTGTCCATTGGAGCAAAACACCTAGCATTTTAGTAAAGTCGTACCCAAATTAGGCACACTGGATTGCAGCCTTCGCTAAATGGAGCAATCCACAGGGCTGGTGAATTAACTCTGCTTGCAGTGTACTCCTGGGTTTGCTGGTGATGAACTATACACATGCTTGATGTTTAACAGACCTTGCTTCGTATTAAATCTGAGACATATGGCAGCCATTACTGAAGGAAAGCAACACATTTTTTCACTGTCAGCAACTTCGATGCTGAACCAGAACAACAGCCCTTGCAGCACTCCCAGTTGTCCATGTCTCCTCCCAATGGGTCTTTATAGTCTATCTTTTTAGCCCTGCTATTCTTTCTCAAGCTTGTGGACTGTTCTAGTCTCAAGCATGTACATCACCCAGCTCAAGGAGATGTTACCACCCTCTGTGGTTGTTGTTGTTCTTCACTTTTCAATTTTTTTTTAATACAGATTCTCTTATTACTTTGATTAACAATGTGGATTGCCAGGAGACATATGGATGAGAAATCCTTGAGACTTCTTCTAGCTTGAGACATCTTCGTCAAACTAGAATACTCCCAGCAGTATTTTTTAAAAGGACTCCAAAATTCACAGAGTGGGCATTCATAGTATTTTTACTGTAATAATTTTTCCACTTCCTTTTATTGTCATGCAAATACCTTGCATATTGTTACTTTTTGGGAGAATGTTCATGATCTCAGGAGCAGTTCGTGTTTCACAAAGTGAAATCAATAGCTTCACAAGTTAAAAATGACCTCATTAACACAAAAATCTTAGCCCCCTCTTACTGAAAATAAGGCCCTGGAAAGTGTCTCAGGTTGGATACTCAGAGCAAAAAGCCTCCCAAACCATTAGTCATTTTTTAAAATCTTGGCCATGGACTTTATTAGTCTGTAAAACTTTATCACCATATATTGCACCCTTTAAATAATAAATAGTAACACCAGATGATGGAGGACTGAACAAAACAAGTGCATGATGGAGAATATGCGTGTAATCTTGAAGGTTTCATGGAAAGCAGGCCTTTCTGCAAAGTCTGCTTAGGCACCCAAACAATCGCTTGTACCTGCAGAGGTCTTTCCAGAATTTTTGAGTGCACGTGAGAATACATATCACAGTCATCACACCCTTTCCTCCTGATTTTGAGGGCATTTCTCCCCATTTTTTTCTGCTCTTTGTTTTCATCAGAATAAATGGAAATTCACATTATTGAGAAAGTCTTAGCAAATGTTCTTGCTGTTTTTCATACAAACAGTCCCACGGCCTGTCACAAGGTAATGGGTAAATCCCTGTGCCAGTGACTTCTGTGATAACATAATGAACATCTGTACATGATCAGCAGGTTAAAGGGTAAATTCAGACCCCCACAAAACATAAGATAAACTTTCTTTTTTTGTTAAATGTGCAACATCTGGCAACTTGCATTTAAGTGTCACAACAGATATCTGTCAGCAGGACTCACAATGGTAAACTCTTCAGTACAACATTCATGAAGGTCTTAGGTTTTTCTTTAATGGTGAACAGACCTCAGTGCCTCCATATGCTCTCTACACCCTCTGTGAAGACTGAGCACAAGTGCAAACCAGTTTTACCTTGCGCTGTCTGGCTATATGGGGATCATACACGCACTTTTCATGGTGAAGCCTCCTTAAATGACTCACAGCAGAATGCACAACTATTTTAACCTTCATACAGTGGTGCCTCTGCCTCTCCCCACCTCTCTTCTGTGGACTGCAGCTGGCAAGCCTCCTCGTCATTAATGTGTGGTACCACATCTGTTGCGAGAGGTCGAAGGAAATATTTTAAGGCCTAGGTGTTTAAAGTGACACTTATAATGAAAAGGTTAATCTAATTTTTGTGCTAACAATCAGTACATCTGCTTAAAGATAGAACCTTTACTTTTAGGTAAAGATATAAATTAATGTCATCTAATTTAAACTTTTGAAATATTCAGCTTAGTATGCATGAAGGAATCAATTTTGTACTTGGCTTATAAGAAAGCTCTAATAATCTCTAAGAGATGTTGAAGTGTCTGGAGTTCTAGCACAGTGAAACACTTAAGCACTTGTTTTATTTTTAAGTACATACTTAAGCCATGTAAAAATTACTGGTAGTAAAGATGTATTTTTTCCTAAACAAAAAGCAAGTCATACAAGTATAGCAAGTATACAACCATATACTTATGAAAATAATTTTATGACGCGTTTAACATTAGCCTTGCTGAAGTCAGTGGAAGCTGCCCATGTACTGAAGGGTTGCTTTCCTTTTTTTTGATTACTTATCTTTTTGTCTACTCTACTTCTAAACTTCTTTTGAGACATTCTTAGTTTAGGAAGCAAAGTATTAAACATTATGGAATAAGTTGTTAGAGGTTTTATTGTTAAAATACATTAGATGAAATAGAATTAAAAAATACTTAGATAATTAAGTTTTAAAACTGATACAAACTCATAAAAGACACCAGGATATATTTTCTGTTTTCTGGATTTTCATTAGCTTTTTCCTTAAAATATTTATGCCATTGTTCTGGCTTTAAACGTGGCTAGTTTTCCTGATATTAAGTTGTTACTTTAAGTTTGAACCAAAAAAAGAAAACAAAAACCTTCCAAAATACTTAATGTGAGAAATATGTGTCTATGCCTTGGATAGCAAGTTAGCTGGAAAGAGTTTACTTTAGCTCAATGATAAAACAAGATAATTAATTGGTGCCTTGATAATTAAAACCAGACCTCACTGCAGGAGGCACTGGAGAGTATGATAACTTTGTAGAAATATATGTAAATATCTCTCTGAACAAAAAAAAAAAAAAAAAAGGTATGGTTTAATCTTTAAAGAAATGAAGATATGTTATTAAAAAATTCTTAGCAAATGCTTCTGCTATCTTCTTCTTCTAATCAAGAATTATGTCTTTAAATGGCATGGCAGCATCTGCATTTGATAAAAATCAAATAAAATATTTCCGTAGAAACAGATGGCACTGTTTTTAATTTTTTTGTGGCCAGTTCAGGTATTATGAGAATGAATTATGATGTAAGTGAGCTTTGCATGTAAAGTATCTTCTGACAAAAAATTTTGAAAAAAGGTACATTTTGTGTTACCTGTTTCATCTAGACCAGTTCCTCTCATCTGCTAAAAGGTAAAAATCAAATGCCTTCAGCTCTGTGGCTACTTGATATTAAAGTCAGGATTTCCTGTCTTTTCCTGCCTAGGTGCTGAGGTGCCTTAGTTATTTTAGGGGTTAAAAGCTGTAGCCACTGATACGTATATATTAGGCTGTATTCATAGAACACGGCTTGTAGCCTGACTCAAGCTATTACAGTCTAACAACAGTGACCAATAGAAAGAGAAGAAGATCCAAGAAAGCTGAGGTAAGCCCAAACTCTGAAGCAATGTCAAATTAGAAACAATAGCTAATAAGGTGTGTATAGTAATACATCTGGGAATACTAGCATGTACTTCAAGTTTTATGTGCTATTAATTCTTAGGAGAACAGGAAGCAAACACAGTGGTTAGCAGCCAAAGGCTGTGAATTTACAGTGATTTTTAACTGGCTTCAGATAGCTCCAGGAACTTGACTAACAAGGTAAATTACTTTATATTTCTTTTTTTAAATGTTATTAAGGTTATGAATATTTACACAGTGAGAAGGCACCATTTCACTGTGCAAATTAGAGATGTTATTCTTTAGAAATATTTTATTTGTCCTTTTTTTGGAATGCTTCCAGATAACAGTTTCTGAGGCTGGAAGATCTGTAGGATACTGCACTTGTTACTGCTAATAACAATGTTGAAAACTATCAAATGACTACATATTATTTGCAGCAACTTAACTGAGCTTTTAACCTTACCGGTGCACCAACCTTATGAGAGAATTTACTTCTTATTTAAATAGTATTTTTGCCAAAACTAACCTCCTAATTTTGACCAGAAATTTCAGCTATCAGTCTCTTGCTTCTGCATTGCAAAATGCTTGCTAATCTTCATGAGAAAGCAAGCAAGATAACAGAGTTTGTGAAGCACTGTCTCTGTGCTACACAAATGTTTTCTTTTGGAGTAAATTATCATTGATTATTTTGTTCATCGTTTAATGGTGGAAGAGGCTAAACAAAGCAAATAATTAAGTAGGTAAAATACGTGCAAGATGCAGGAGCGTATATGATATAATTTGATTAGAACTTACTTTTTGTGTCATTTTGATCAGGCATTTGTTTTGGCTGTTTGCTTTAGAGAAGGAAATTCATTACTTTGGCTATGAGAGAGTGAATGAGGGAGGGGAATGGATTACTCAAACATATTCCCTTCAAGCTTTTTAAGACCATGCCCAACAAACAGCTGTTAAAACACTCTTTGATCTTTCACATTTCTGTGATGAGAAAAGACCCTGGAAAATCTGATCCAGATGCCATTATAATTTAAGAGAGAGGAAAAACAGAAAAGAGGGTATGATTAATTTTAAGAGGAGGAATGCTGAGTACAATAGTATTTATATCATCATGGTATTGATAGCTTTACTGAAGATGGTACATTATATAAAGTAGTTTATAGCTCTGTACAGGAAAACTTAAATAAATTTATAAGAAGCACTGATTTAATGTCAGAAAAATGATCCATGTTTTCAGGTTCTTTGAAATGACACTTGCATGAACGTCAGTTAAACTGGTCTTAAAACTGATAAATGCAGAGTCTAAGTTAAATCAGGAAAATGTTCCTCAACATAGAGCACTGAATCGTTCACACCTCTGATATTACTGTTCAGTTTTTCCTTAACATGCCATAGGTAATACCACAGAGGACAGAATTTGGCTGTTTATAAAAGAAATATTATTTTCTACGTAATATTGCTTTGTTAATCTAGCTTGCTTTTAGAGAGTTCTGTTGAGAGACAGCTAACTGTTTTTCTCCCTTCCCAAGGTAGACAATGACTCTAAACGTCTATACAAGCCTTTTGCTCTTGTTCTTGGTCAATTCTGTGTGGGCTCGAACTGTGAGACAAGTTTATGATGATCTGGATCCTGAGCATTGGTCTCGCTACACTTCTGAGTGTCCACGAGAGTGTTTCTGTCCTCCTAGTTTCCCCAATGCATTATACTGTGATAACAAAGGACTTAAAGAAATCCCTGCAATCCCAGCAAGAATTTGGTACCTTTATCTTCAAAACAATCTAATTGAAACACTTTCAGAGAAGCCTTTTGTGAATGCTACTCACCTGAGATGGATAAATCTGAACAAGAATAAAATCACTAACGGTGGAATTGAGAGTGGTGTGCTGAGCAAGCTGAAAAGGCTGCTTTACTTATTCCTGGAAGATAATGAATTGGAAGAGGTGCCTGCCCCATTACCAGTGGGCCTGGAACAGCTAAGACTGGCTAGAAACAAAATCTCCAGAATCCCAGAAGGAGTCTTCAGCAACTTGGAAAACCTTACTATGTTAGATCTGCACCAGAACAGTTTGTTGGACAGCGCTCTTCAAAGTGACACCTTCCAAGGACTCAACAATCTTATGCAACTCAACATAGCAAAAAATTCACTCAAGAAAATGCCTTTAAGCATTCCAGCTAACACATTGCAGCTGTTTTTGGACAACAACTCCATTGAGGTGATACCAGAAAACTACTTCAGTGCAATACCCAACGTGACTTTCCTTAGACTGAACTACAATAAATTATCTGATGACGGTATTCCCCCAAACGGGTTTAATGTTTCATCTATTCTAGATCTACAGCTGTCTCACAACCAGCTCACTAAAATTCCACCGATCAATGCTCATCTCGAGCACCTTCACCTTGATCACAACAGAATAAAAAGTAAGTGTGTATTGTCAGTGTTGGATCCTACCAAGACATAATTATTTTAAAATGTCTACTTAACTACAAAAAATGCTCTTTGAAATAAGGAGATTAAAAATGTGTTATATGTTATAGGAAGATGAGTGAAAGGACCAGGCCAGTTTTCAGGTCAGGTCGAAAATATGACAACCAAATATGTGCAAGAAGTAATACCACATGTGAAAAACGTTCATATGCAAACAGAAAGAACACTTTATGAGCAGATCACAAATATGAGTGGATTAAGGAGAATTTGTGCATTCACATTTTACTATATACATGCCAGTAAACATTTTGTGGGAAAAATTTAAGTTTCCCACAGAAAGGCTGGGAGTAAATAAACAAGAAACAACAATAAAAAAATGGGTACAAGAGGTTAGGATATTCAATCCACATCTGTATGACTGTTAGATTTTCAAAGTTCCTGAGCACCTTAGAGACTTCACTAAAGAAACACGGTTGCTGTATGCTCAGTTCTTCTGACTATCTCTCTGTCCACCTAAATTACATACTAGGAGCTTAAGGTGAGGCCCCCTTAAAACAGAATAAAATGTTGGCTGTAGTCAACATAATCTATTTCAAATATGACTAACTATAATGTGGATATTGAATATTTCAGGCTTGAATATCCTCCCCATCTTTTGTTTACTGTGCACAAAATGCCGACACTTGGGTTTAGTCTTTATGAAAACTCTTTTCACTGACTTTACAGAAGCTTGTCCTACTAAGTTTTATCTCCCCAAATGTCTTCTAACATTTTCTGTTTTGCATAAATGAGACAAGGTTTTGTACCCATGGCAACAGAAGCCTGTTGTCATGTCATAGTTCTGCTTCTAGCACTACTTCCAGATTCATCCAGGTAGAACAGGGATGTGGTGGTTGTGGACAGTGGGTAAAGTATCTGCCTAGTAAATCCTACAGGTCTTAAATCCTTTGTTTCATGCCAAAAGCCAAAATCAAAGTGATGACTCTCTATTTATCACTGCACAGAAGGTAAACAAGCCTCCACGTTTGTCTTCCTGTCATGGTGATTTAATTGAATGAATGGTTCCTTACTCCTGTTTTGTGTCACTGTAGTTCACAAATATACTAAAAAAAATGGTTTGGCTTCTGAAAGAAACAAGGACATATCAGAGGAAGACACCTATTGAAAATTTAGCTTAATTCATTGCATTTTGAAAAAAAAAAGAAGTATGAAGCCTTGTAAAGAAAAATCAGTTTTGTACAACTGGCAAATATTTAAGTGCCTAGTGAGAAGTTTAACAGTTAATTAGAGTTAGGGCTTACGACATATGTTGTTACTAAACATATTTCATTGCCTCCTGGTTACAAAGGGATTTATTTTAATTGATTCACTGCAGGGCCTCAGGTGCAGACTTTATCTCCTGTCACTTTAAGTGGACACTATATTGAAAACAATGGAATGTAACCTGTCCAGTTTGAGAGGTGTTTTGTGTCGAGGTAGTATTTAAAAAGGTGCGAAATTATCTTCCTTTCCTAAATAAGTTTTTAAAAGGTAAAAACCATGCAAATCAACCTGTGTAGTATGTGCAAACTCAAGTCCTGTTTTCCAATGACACATATGTACCCATGAGCCTAAATCACCACAGTTTTCCACAAGCCTTGTAATCCTCAATGCCTTTTCCACTTTTCAAAATTCATTACTAACTTAAGCACAACACTGCTCTTAATTTTTTTTTTAAAAACGTTTATTCTTAGTAACTACATATAAAGTAGTAAAAAATATTAAAAAAGCAACCTGACACCTTAAATTAAATACAGGTATTATGTAAGGCACATTCTACCGCATAGCATAATTGTTGAAGAGGTAAGGCATAATGACAAAGTCTTCATGAGACACTGCTCTGATAGACGATATCTCAAAGGGCCTTTAGGATCACAAACAAAGAATGTAATTCCATCAGGCAGCACTAATAAGATGTGGCACTAATTCTGCAGACTGTTTTTGTCTTCTTAAACACAGGTAGTTGATGATCAGTCATTACTTTAAGATAACCAATGTAAAAGGTTTGAAAGAAAAATAACTGTAAAAGCCTAGATCTGGTTTCTCCAAAGAGGAGTCCTCCTGAAAGTTTACTTTTACCTGTGTAGTACAAGCCCTTTTTATAATATTAATTCTCAGATATCCCTGCACACCTGCCAATTGCTGCTTTATTTTCTCTTGGTGGTTCATAGCTACACTGCTGGCATTGTAAGAGCTCAGACATCAAAGTTTCTATGCAAATACTATTTGCTTACTTTTTATTGTATGTTATTGTATAACATTGGTTCTTTATATAAGTCCAAGGCTTCATTTCTCCAGAGACCGTTTATGAAGATATAAGGCAATATTCTGAAGACCAGTGAAGTCAATGTTAGCCTGATCATTGGTCTCAGTGGAACCAGGATTCCACCTGTGGCCCCTTCCCCAAGGTTCTCAATGTGCAGAGGAAAAAAAGTACTTGAAAGTTGGAAGCAAAATCAGCATAAAACCAAAACGAATTATAGCTACAACAGATATGCACCACACTTGTTCCATGGCATTTTAAAACACACATGTTTACATATTTATTTATGAGATACACATACGAGGCTCTGGGAAGATGTCAAGTGATGCAAAAGAGAGTGTTTGAGGAAGCAAAAAGAAGGGAAGGCATGAAATGATGATGCAGTGAGTGAGCAAGGGTAAGCAGGTGGTATTACAGTGTTATCAAAGGAGCGATAAAAGGGAATGAACAGTAAGGTCCCCTTGAAGAACACCAGGAGATTGGGATAGCTCCTTTGAGCTAATATTATTCCATGTCTGGAGAAAGGGAGAAGTCCTTAGACCAAGCAGAAACGCAAGACTATCAGAATCCATTATAGGATATTTGGAAAGAAATGGTTGAAGTTACAGATCCTGACTTATTGTCAAGACCCCTGTACTGTAGCTGGTACTGGCTTCTTTGCTGGAACAGCCCAGAAAGGTACAGATTTCCAGGCTGATCCATGGCTGCTGCAGTTAAATATTATGTGAAAAGGAGGAAGGGAGTCCAACTACTCAAGTTGGACTATGGTGAGTGAAGCTAGAGGTTACAAGAATAGAACAGAAATACCGTCACATTCATATATGTCAGAACACATCTATCTTCCAGATCAATTTAATTTCTGAATTTTGTAAATTATGAGTTTGACTGGAAAAAAAACAGGATCTTCTGTGGTTCTTCAGCAGACATACAGTATTAACCATTAATGAAAACCTCTTTGTCAGTTTTCCCTTATAGCAGCTCCAGAGTCTCATTTTTAAATATTACACCACTTAACAATACTGTTGACAACAGGTGTAATTCATCTTCTTTGACTTAACCATCCTAGATTTTTGTACCTAGTTTGCGTTAGTCATACAGACCACCTACTCAATTAGTGGAAACAGATACGCAATTGCGGAGGGAAAATCATCCCATCTTAAGGAGCTGTGAATCACCTTTTGGAAGTGTTCATCTCTCTCCAGAGTTTATAAACAGAGCCTAAATGGTTCACTTAGACTGACACCCTCTACATGGATCAGTTTGGGTAGGGTGAATTGTACCCATGTAGATGGATTGCCCTGTCCCTTCTGCTTAAGCAACAGCCAGCAATATACCATAAACAGGATTGCAAGAGAAAAGAGAGAGGCTTTTACTCCTCTGATAGTTTGGGTAGGATTTACTGTTCATGGGAAGAGAACAATAAAAACCCAAACCACTTCATACCACACATCATCAGGAAATAATTTCTTCATAGGTGGCCTGTGGTTAGATAACTGCTGCCTCATTTTAAGGTTGGAGTAATTAACCCAGTGAAAACTACCGCAGTGGGATGGTTTCTTGGTCAGAGAACACAGAGATTTAGAACACCCTTGAAGCCTTCTTGTCTCCTAAGGACAGTAGTGCTGACCTGAAAAGGCAGATATTTTCTGCTACATGGTGTTGATTCCCTTGTAAAACTTTTAATAACTACTTTCATAATGAAACCTCACTCTCAAGCTTCCTGTTTCATAGATTCACACATGAAAAAAAGTTGTAGTTTGTTTCTTCCAAGAATACCAAACACTTTACATACATTAATCACATTTCATAACATAGGCACAGAGATTTTGATATCATGGATATGATAAAAGTTTTAGGCCTTGGCCAACTGGATGCATTTATCTAGTTTTCATGACAGAGATAAAGTCCATTTCCAAGATGTTGCAAACACCTGGGCAGTTTTTCAAAATAGGGTGGTTTTTTTTTTTTGGGGGGGGGGGGNGTTTTTTTTCGTCATAACACTTAACTGGTTTGGGGAATTGTAATCAAAATATGTGTGCATATTATTGTTGCTAAGTATAATGGGAGAAAAATCTTGGTAGAAATCTTTTCTTTTCCTATTTCTGAGATGTTAAAAAAATGTGCTTAAAAAAATCTGTTACACACACATTCTCCGTTAAACCACTTTTTGCAGGTGGTCTGAGGCCAACAAGATCCTCAAGCAGTCAGACCAATCACTAAATACCATCATTTGGTCAAAGGAATTTGACATCTTTGATAAACAAACATTGCTTCAGTGTTTTATAGAATAAGGCCATTTTGAGGCTGAAATAGGGCAGCGGCAACCTCACTGTTCAACAGCTGAAGACAAGATGTGAAGAGCATTTTAGCCAAGTGACAGTGTAGAGGTAACTTAGGGGAGACAATGTAAAGAACCCAATCTATTTAACTTATATGAAAACAGGTGGTGATTTAAGCTATAGTTTCAAATTTTATCTGAACTGAAACAATCTATGTGTGATTATAAAGAATTTTAAGGACTTGTTTGCTTTCAGATTAGGAAAAAAATATCCCATTGCACAAGCTATGTTCTTGCAGTTAAAACCAACTGTACTGAAGAATTTGAAAGAACAAGAAAGTACAGATGTTAAAAATTACAGACACTATATGAAAAGCTCCTCTGATTCAATACTGATAATTTTGAATGCAAGATCTTCATTGGGGAATATTATCAGCTAAAATTAATGTACTGCCATTGCAGTAAGGTGTTCGAAATCCCTCAGCACTAACCTTGTTCTGCTCTGTCTGGGAGGAGAGAGCTATTTCTCAATGAATAGTTACCCAGTAGTTCTCTAAATTATTTTCCTCTCTGTGCAAGGTAAAATTATGCATCTAGTGGCCTTTATTCATAATTGCAGTATATTAAATATGTGATTCACTGATCTAGTTTACATTATGTTAACATATTTTTTTTTGCTTGATCAATAAAGCAGTTAATTGTTAATTTGGCATTTTCCAACTCAGATAGGACTAAGTGTCTCCCATACAAATATCAGTGGAAGTCTGTTTTATTTGTTTTCTAAATGAATTTTGTCTTCATGAGCCTTTCCCATGGAAATTACCTAACATGTTGATCTACATTTTCAGGTGTCAATGGTACTGAAATATGCCCAGTCTCAATTGCTTTAGCAGAAGACTATGGTTTTTATGGCAACCTCCCTCGCCTCCGATACCTTCGCCTGGATGGAAATGAAATTCAACCTCCAATCCCATTGGACGTCATGATATGTTTCCGACTACTTCAAGCTGTTGTCATATAAAGATACCACAGTGTCACTCTTGTTCTGTGAGAGTGCTAAGATACAAGTTTTGCTGGAATGAAACTTGTTCTAAGTCATAAATCAAGAAGTAACATCTTTATTGTGACTTTATTTTTTTCTTTGCTTGCATCTTTTCTACAGCTGAAAAGATCGTTCTTCTTTCAGAAGAAAGTTTGGATGGACACGAAACGTGCTTAACACTTTACCTAAGAATTCCTGATGCAAATATATTGAAAATCGTCTGTGTCAGATACCAAATATTCCAAAGCAAATTCTTGTCTATTCCCTCTTTATTGTCAGACACTACATCTGTCCTGTTAACATCACTGCTACAGACAAATTATATTTCCTTATTGTGTTACATAGTAACTAACACAATGAATTTGGGTGCACTTGGCTGAACATATATGCTAGAAAAATCATGAATTGCAAGACTACTAGTTATCAGAACTGCCACTGTCTTTTTTAAGACAGTGACTAATGGTGAACAACCACTTAACATATAAATAGCTCATAAATTGTTGTCACTCTGTGAAGACTGGTACTTGTAAGGCACGAATGAAGTATATGAGGCTCAGAGTCCAAAGCAGTATACTCAATACATATTGTTGCATGGATTCATTCAGTGTATGATTTCAGAATTGGAATACACTGATCCAACTCAAACCCAGGGACAAAGGAACATGAGATGAAATCTTGTTGTATCAAAGTGCCGATTTTCTTCTGTTTCATTCGTCAGGTATTCCATTTCTAGTTTTGACACCATTTCTTTCTGTAGCTTTGGGATAGTCATTGAATATTTGGTTTATTTTAGTTTCCATAGAGATAAAACCAAGAAGAGTAATGATTACATATTTCACAGATGAGATGCTTCACAAAAATTGAAATGGCTAGTTAATATATTGTGATAAAGAGAGAATTAAGAAATTGACATACATCCTCTCCCAATTATTTACTGGACTAGCCAAATATTTGCATAGGAATTGTATCAGTTTAAGCAAACATGATCAACTCAGAGCAGTATTTAGCTATCTGCTGACTCATATGCACGTACATAATAACACTGGATTTTAGAGAAGTCCAGGTATTTAGAATACAGCACATTCACAATTCACTAACAAGGCAGATATTACTGGGCATTTTTTTTATGAAATCTGGTTGGGTTTTTTTTCCTATTTTTATAAGATAATATTGGGATTTCAATACACAACTTGAATATTAGAGTCAACTATTCACTGGGAGAGTATGACATTTTTGTTTCTGATAGCTAACTCAACAGACTATCCATCAGCCATGTTATTTTAGTCTTCTTGTATTTGTAGATAGAAGCAATTATTTGCTCTTCGATAGCTTGCATCTATTTCTAACGTTTTAAGACTGGCCTCAGTAACAAGCATTTAAAGGCTATGCATGTGGTATAGTTTTTTCTTTGAAGATGAAGCGTTTTCTTCAAGGTAGATTTTTAAAAGGGTTGAGATCTGCAATTTCTGACATTCAATCTCTTTTTATCCGAAAATCAGGCCTTATTCAGCTCCAGTGTGCTTGTGGAAACAACCCAGTATAGAAACTCAGCATAGAAATAACCCACTCAGAAATCCTTTCCCAAAAATGTTTATTTTTGCAGTTCTTTTTATGTGATTGCTGAGAAACTCCTGCCCTTCTAGCAAAATATTTTCTGTACCTCTGTGTTCAACCTATATGAAAAAATACAGATTTTAAAAGTTTCTACAGTATGTATGCATGTTTATCTATGCTCTTTACTCAATAATAGCATAGTAATTTATTTTTTGGAAAAAAAAATACGTGACAATACTACTAATTAAATTATAACAATAATTATCTGTTTTTACTTGGAAATTAATTTCTAGTATAAACGAAGAACAAACGTACATACACCAAAGTGAATATTCACAGACATATACGTATATTATTAACCTTATTTACAGTTCTAACAGATTGTACAGCAAACCACCTTGAAGTTCCAGCCAAAAATTATCACCCTCTTAGGCACTATATAGATATTAAACCAGAAAAGACTAACCCTTCCCCAAAGAGATGTCAAGCTTATGTATGAGAAGGGATGGTACATAAAATCATATAGGGACACTGGAGCATCAAAGTACTCAATGTTCTTGATAGGGGCATTATGTGAATAAATAAGGGGCACATAATCTGATGAAATCAGTTTTAGTAGTTATTTTCCACCAGCTGGCTTGATATTAACGAATTTTTCCAATCCACTCCAGGGTGGAAAGCCTTGTAAATTAGTTCTTCAAAGGTTAGTACTATCTTATGGAAAAATCTTTGGACACATGCAGATTGAAGCTCAAGACTTGTCCTTTTCAAATGCCAGTTAATCTGAGTGAAGGCAAAAATTTGTGATACATCCTTGGACAACTTTTATTGGGCTGAAGAGGTGCAGCTGCCAAGTGCTTTGTGTTCTACACCTGTGATGCCACCCACTGACTCCACATCTGGGAACTGTTTGGTAAAATGCAAATCCTCAGTATCCTCATTCAGGCTAGTTTGTCCCATCTTGATTCCCTCTCCCAGAACCAGCAGTATGAAGTAGAATGAAAAAAAGTTATGTTACTATAGTGACCTTCACAAGATAAATCAGACCTGGTTGGGGTTTGAGCTGCTTTACTGCATGCATGTCTCTATTTGCAACAGTTTTAATGTTCTCACACATTCTGGGAAAGTTGGTGAAATTTCCCCTCAGATTACAATAGCAGGCCTAAACTGCATTGTTGTGTGGAACTAAACAATGTAGGCCTTCAGCCACACCTCATTCAACCCATTCATTATGCCAGAAGACTATAAAGCAAAACGTAAAACACAATGTCCTTTTCCCTGTGAATAACGTCCCTAAAACTATGTAAAAAGCATCACTGTGCTTGAAAGTCTGGTGTTAATTCTTCCTAATCCAAGACTGGTCCAAGACTCCCCACTGATATTTCCTGGTTCAGAAAAAATTGCAGTCTCTTCCACTGCAAGGAGGGAGGAACAGACCTCTTAACTCTCCTGTCTGAACACACAGCTGCCTTCATAAAGTCGACATTTGTTTCACTTAATTGTCAGAGCACATCACAAACAGTTTTGAATGGAACAGCATGTACAGAAACACAGACGTTTACAAGTAGGAGAAGCTGAGAATGAAGCAGGTCACCTTAAGCACACTGCAGTTGTGATCAATCACTAACCAAACCACAAACACCTAATGCTTTGCCAGAAATGCATGTTACATATGAGTTAATTTTGAAATCACGGTCGTTAACACAGATGTGCTATCACCTCAGCCCAGGGTACAGACAGTTGCGCTGTAGAGGAAATCATTACAGCAAAGTGAGGGGCTGAAGAACTGGGAAGCACCCAGAGGTTTCTGACATGTCTGCCAGCTTGATTGGAGGCTGGATGCTGGATCTATCAAAAGACTGTGGGGTTTTATACTGCAGCTGGCTCTGCAGGAAGTAAAATCCTTTATAGATGCTGCCAGCATAGTTAAAAATTCAGCCATATACATGAATCTCTCTGCTCCACACTCTTCTCTGGCATTTTCCGTTTCTTTCTCAATATGCCAAACAGTTTGCTACCACTTTCTTCTTCAACATTTTTAATGAAAAACACCACCACAACAGTCATCCTCAGAGTTGCCAGTAGCCACAACAGCTTGTACAACACCTGAAGGAAGAAACACAACACTAAGAGGTAAAAATTTGGAAGAAAACTAGAAAGCCAATTTGCATGTTTGTAGTTAATAATTCCAACACATATCTGGTGTCACTGAAGAGTTTTTCATTCACCCTTGCTACACCCATATGGTTTCCAGTGTTTGCCACAAACACTTGCTGTCATTTTTCCACCCTAGAAAAACTATTTGCTGATACTATATTGCAGCTAGTTTCATTATCTATCTGGAATCAGATTACTGTAACACCTAAACTGCTGTGTTGGTTGCTGAACAGCTAATATCCCACTTCTGCCGTGTGTGGCAGAGAATCTTTGCATTGTTGGAGTCAGCAAGTAAACACACTCTTCCATAATTGCTTTTTTTTTCTCCAGAAATGCTTACCCATTTAAACATAATGGGTAGCTCTCAAGGCACCACACTGTGTGTGTAATGATTCTCAGGACTAGTACTAACCACTTCAGGTCAAGCGTATGAAGCAATGTACATCATTTGCATCATGTTCTGCCTCACCTAATTTACCTTCTTTCCCATCAGTAGAGGTAATATTGCTTCTTAGTCCTGCGCTTGCTCTGTCAGTGCTGGTTCAAAGAAATCTATACTGTAATGAATTTGAAACCCGTCCCAATACAGTTGTTTCTTACACCCCCTGCACTGTTGCCAACAGCCTGGGTATTCTTCGTACTGCTTTTGTCTTGGTTTCTGTAGCATGTGCATTTGGGCAACCTATCTGCCTACGAGCTTGATTCAGTTTTGTTTCTTTAGTGCTTTCTAGCTTAAGCGTATTTATGCATGCTGCGCCAATAGCTGTTCTGATTTCATCTGTTTCCTGGCGGTTCAGCTGCATCTGGTTTTCCCTAGGGGAAGCGCCGGCCCAACTGCCGCACACGTACCGCGGCAGAACAGCGTGCCCCACGGCTCACGGCGTTCACACCTCCTCCCACGCGCGTGCAGGGACCCAGGCTGATGCTGTCATGTAGATAGGGTATATCTGGAAATCTCTTTTCCGAGGCTTCCCCTCCCTGCCCCCAGTCTTTTTTTTTTTTTTTGTAAGAAAATTAGGGAAGAAATTGGAATCACATCTTCCGCAAACAAAAGCTGTTCCTAATTAGGGGCTGGGGCAATGAAAGTTACATGTGGAATCAGCAGCTCTCAGGGAAGCTAAGCTTTTTCAGTAAATCATTTATTCATTAAAATGCTCTATCACAGTTTTTCTGAATTACTAGTAAATTCAGAAAAAATATGCAAATAGTTTCAGCCACAGGACAGAATAAAAAATTAAAACAGTGCTCATGCTTCTTATTTAATAATCCTGTTGCTAAGACATCCATGTAGCATGATATGCTCTCCTCCAGGCAATGAAATCCTGGAATTTGTCTGAAATTGTACTCCTACTACTAGGAAGCCTATTTCAAGGAGGGTAATCTCCTTGTGATGCTCTGCTTTGTTTCAGGACTTGAAATAATCCACCAATTCTCTACTTTGGCAGTGAGGATAGCCTTCATCGCATTATAGTATCTAGGCTGAAGTCCTTGTCTGAATGAGAAGCACAGTGAATTGGCATGTCGACTTTTTTTCCTCTGAGGAGGCTGTTTTGAGCACCAGACTTGAGGTTCACTCTATTTTGTGAATCCTAAGATTTGTTTCTTTTAATGACTGGAATTACTTCAAACAAAAATGATTGATAGCAACCCTTCCCGACACTGCTTAGCAGCAGAATAGACAGGAGCTACTCTGCTGAAGTTACACCTAAAATATCTTCTCTGAGAAAGCTACCAGGCATGGGGCCCCCAAATTCCCTGCCTTTGAATTACTGGCCAAATGGGGAAGTGAAAGCTGTTGATTTTCTCTGAAGGTCATGGTGTTTTTTATCTTTTGAAAAGAGAATCATCATTTATGTGGGTTTTTTTGGTTTGATGTAAGTTCTTTAACATTCAATTTAAAATGCAACATATAAATACGGTGTGAGGTTTATTCTCTGTTTCAATAAGAAAAGAAGATGAAAATACTTAATTCTTAGTCAAATAAACATAAACATTTTTATATTGGTCTGACCATCAAACAAACAAACAGAAAATACAATTTTCTGTTCTTGAGCCAAGATTTCCATGCTTTCCTTTTTTTCCCCTGTTTTTCATTTTTTACATTTGCATTCTGTCTGGTATCACATAACAGACTTTCCAGTTATTGAAGAACATTAAGAATGATTTCAGCTGCAGTATTATGCACCCTTCTTATTCTCCTCAAAGCATTAATAAGACTTGTGTATTTTCCTACTTTTGCGAGCTCCGGGTACAGGCCTCCTTTTCCGTGCTTTTTCAACCACAATTGTTGGCAATGTTCACACAAGATGCCTGTGCAGGAAATACAGCATTCCCAGAGACTCAAGGCTTTCTGCCGTGCCTGCTTTTCTTGTATTTAGACATCTACTGCCTACCTCCTGAAGTTCTCATGGGGCTTATCCCTGGTGGTTTAATACTACCTCAATACTGGGATTTTTCCCAAAGTTGGTACTGGGAAGGATGGAGCAGGATGAGTCCTGTTGCTGCTAGGCTGCTTCTAACATGGGCCATCTGGGTTGATGGAGGAATTACAGCCTTTAGACCTTGTGTCTTAGGAGCAGAAGCAGGTGGCCAGCAGCTCAGGGTTATGAAGAAGTTGAATTGAGTGGTAGGAATCAAGGCAAGAAAGGGGCCCAACAACTAAATGAAGCCTATTTTATCACAAATGTCATGTGGAACAGAAAACCATCCAGTGCAAGGCAGATGGAGACGAAGATGTAATCGGGGCAAACTGTCAGACTTAGAAGTATGCGCAGATACTTGCATAAGTGAGAAACACAGAGAGGCAACAATTACCTCTGTCTGGCTAAGGACCAAAAATGATGTAAAAAACCTGGAGGATCCTAATACTTGACTGAAGTCCAAAAGCCCACCTGATGCATTCTGCTTGGCGCATTAGATCCCTTTAACTATTCCACCAAATTTAGAAAAAAAGAAACCCTAAGTCCTTGGTATATCAGCCATGCTTTCTGTCAGCAGTCATACAGGACTGCTCCCTGAAATATAATTTCTGTTACAGCAGACCTTCACCTTAAATGTTTCAAGAAGAAATTAGGAGACAAGTCCACATCCTCATCTATATCACTGTCAGCAAACAGTCCCCTTTAGGTGGGAGCTGCATGCATTCTGGAGGGCAAATATACTTAGAATCACAGAATTGTAGAATGGTTAGAGTTGGAAGGAACCTTAACGACCATCTAGTTCCCAAACCCCCTGCGCTTGGCAGGGACACCTCCCACTAGACCAGGTTACTCAAAGGCCCATCCAACCTGGCTTTGAACACTTCCAGGGATGGGGCAGCCACAACTTCTCTGAGCAACCTGTTCCAGTGTCTCACCACCCTCAGAGTAAAGAATTTCATCCTAATTAATCTAAATCTGCCCTCTTTCAGTTTAAAACCACTACCCCTCATCCTATCACTACACTGCCTTATAAAGGGTCCCTTCCCCATCTTTCCTGTAGGCCCCCTTTAAGTACTGGAAGGCCACAATAAGACGTCCCCGGAGGCTTCTCTTCTCCAGTAGTAGCCTCCCTCCTTTTCGTGTTTTCTTCAAGCAGCCATCCACACAGATTGAACTATCTAAGTGTCCATGAACTGCCTGGAGAAAAGACAACACAGTTCTTGTACTTTCCTTCCCACAAGGGAGTCTGGAGGCTGAATGAGGGGCAAGGGAAGGAAGGATCCTGGTTTGGCTGGGGAAATTTTCATGGCAGCCCCTCGTGACCGGAGACATGAGCCAAGCCTCTTAGATTCGGATGTCTAAACAAAATGTGGAGAAAGAAAGTCAACCTAAAAATAGGGAATTCTTCTTAATTAACTTTTAGATTTTAAGCATTCCTAGGGTTTATAAAATCATACTTTATCCACGTGCAACAGGACTAAAAATTTAATTTTTTTAACCAAAGCTGAAATTCTCTATAATCAGTGACTTGAGGAACAAAATTTTAACATCGTCACTACCTCAGCCTTACCTGCAGATGGGAGAGAGATCTTTGGAAACCTGTACATGAAGCTTGGGCAGTTTGCTGCTTAGGTGTAAAACCAGAGGGACTTGAGAGAGAAGAACCAGCGGAAAACTGTGAATGCAGAAATGGAAACTTTTTTTGCCCCAAAACACTCATTCTTTTGATTGCACTGACTGACTTCACATTTGCAGAGTTTTCTGCATTTTCGAATGTGTAATGATTTGTCACTTCCTGTTTACCTTCTCAGAGGTAAACAGTAGGTCGGTCACATGAATGGGTTTGTGACATTATTTTTCTTTCTATACTCACCATTGTGATCAGGTCTAAACAGTTATTGGTCGGCTCTTCCAAGTCTCCAAAAACTGTTTAAACATCGCAGTTCAGGCACAGCCCAGCAGTTATAAGTGCTGCTGAAAGCTCATGTAAACATATCCTTTGTTTAAAAAAAAAAAAAAAGGAAAAAAGTGCATCTCCTTTGAAAGCTGTTACTGTTTTCAGGGAGAATATGTCAAATACTCCTACAGTTTTCACTAACTTTTTCATCATTTCAGAAACCATTTCCAGAACAGTTCTGATGAATTCATGCAACTTATTTAAAAGAAAATAAACGGAAGAAGCATATCTTACCATTAGCAGATAATTTGAAATGTTTTAGATAAATCTTTTCACATTGACCTTCTAGAAGACACATTTTTTATTGAATATTTGCATCCCATTGAAGTGAAATCACTTAAAATTTCTAAATTGTCCTTGCTCTGTGTGTGTGTGTAGAGACACATATTTTAATTTTAAGATTGTTTTCAAATTCAACAAAATGCCTGAAGAACAGGGAATCGCCTGAGCTGGTGACTGCAGTCTACTGCAGTCTTGCTTGCTAGGAATGGAAACAGAGAGAACACAAGTCTTATGAGGATCAGTGAGGAAACTGGAGTTGCTCAGCCTGGACAAAAGGAGGCTGAGGGGAGACCTTATTGCCCTCTACAACTACCTGAAAGAAGGTTGTAGCGAGGTAGGAGTCAGTCTCTTCTCCCAAGTAACAGGCGATAGAACAAGAGGAAATGTCCTCAAGTTGCACCGGGGGAAGTTTAGATTGGATATTAGGAGAAATGTCTTCACCAAAAGTGTTGTCAAGCATTGGAACAGGCTGCCCAGGGAAGCGGTTGAGTCACCATCCCTGGAGGCATTTAAAAGACGTGAAGATGTAGTGCTGAGGGACATGGTTTAGCAGTAACTTGGCAGTGCTAGGTTAATGGTTGGACTTGATCTTAAAGGTCTCTTCCAACCAAAAAGATTCTATGATTCCTGTTCTTTTAAGAGACTAAGCCCTCAGACCAAAGCCTATTAACTTGTCTGAGTAGGACATGCTGAAGCCCTGTGCCTTCTACAGGAAAAAAAAAAAGCTGAAAGCACTGCAAATTAGCTAGCTCATACAGCCCTTGACCAGGATTAGGTGGTGCTTTCCCCTCTGCATCACAAGGTCACGGAGTTACATTGTCAGTTGTTGCAGAACTGTGAGCAGATACAAACAGTGTGGAAAGCGAAGCGATAAAACTTGGTCATACAAACAAATGGGAAATCAGTTAATAGATTACAGCCAAAGTGGCTGTGAGTGGTATTCTCTACTTAGAAAGGTATATTAGCCTTTGCCACATTGATGGTATTTTCCACTTGAGAAAAATGCCCTTTTACACTACTGTAATTGTGGAAAAACTACCTGTTTAGGGAGAAATATTAGAGATCTCAAAAATCTGTGCAGGGACTTCAGCTGCAGTTGGCATCAGTTTTAGGTAGTACTCCCAGATATATGAAAAGGCTTTTGTTGCAGCCAATATCTGGCCAAGTAACAAAACAACTGTATTTTTCATTTGTCATATTGCCAATATAACCACAATTTGACAAGGAAGGAGACAAAGGAAGTCAAATACTAGAAGTGAGCAGATGAAAGACAAGAGAGGTAAAAGAAAGAATTTGGGATGGGGGGATAAAAGAGAAAGAAGGAAAATAAGACTAATTTGGAAAAGAAAGAAGCTTGAGAGATGCTTTTTTGGGCATCACTTTTCATGAGAATAAAAGGAGGGGGAAGGAGACACAAATACCTCAGATGCTTTTTGGAAGGCAACCTGAGAGCCTGGAAGCTTGGAAACTACTGGTGCACAATGCCTCTTGTAGCAGTGCTGTGGTCTTTCCTAAAACCCAAGACTTATAACGCCTCAGCCTATTGTAGCATTACTTCTTTTGGGAACTGGCAGGACAGCAACAGCTAATAGTAAGTGTTTAATATTTGTAATGCTGTCTAAAGCACTGTGATTAATACATAATCCAACATTTGAGCCCTGTCCAAACGCAAAGAAACTGTGCCGATGTGAAAATAACACCCATGGGCTTTCTTCAGATCATGCATTACTGTATTCTGTGCACTGTTTCATGCTGATGTGGAGCTGTCTTTTAGAATGAACTCCAGAAGGAATATGGTAATACGCCACAACCATGAATTTCGTTAAAGATTTGTTGGAAACCACATGAAGAGACAATGTCAGCTGGCAAATCAACTCTGCAGTGTTCTCAGGCTTAACCTTTATCCTGTAAAACATGTGCTTCTCCATGTGCTTAGTTTTATCAGCTAATGTTTCAGACACTGGTTGATATAAGATCCATGGTCTACTAATTTTCAGTGGCCCTCTAACTTGTTGGGTTTTTCAGAAGTGCTATGGCTCCTTAAATACTTTCAGGTGCTGAATCATGGCTCAGATGTAGTGCAAGCTCAAGAGCACAGTATTGCTTCTTGCAAGCCTCCACTTAACATCACGCAATGAAAAAGTCCTCATTTTTTTTTTAGGAATACCAGAAAAAAGAGTGCCTATGCTGTGGGAGAAAAGTCAACATTGGATGAATAAAAATGCAATGTTTAAAGAAGTTCTAAGTACAGTCCCAACACTGGTTAATCATAAAACCTCTACTCTTGTAAATGGGATGGCTTTGCATGCTCATTTTATTCATGACAGGTAGACAACTAGATATTTAATCTTGATTAAATTTAAATTCAGGTTGCAGAATATCAGAAATCCAACTCACAGGATTCTTTTCACTGAAGAACGGGTTACCTTTCTTTCTTTTTTTTTTTTTTTTTAATGGCAGATAAACATCTGCTCTTACATCCTTTGGGGTTCCAGGAATCTAAGAGTGAATTGCTTATTACATGGATAGATTGGGTTACTTTGGTCCCAAATGGATTCTGGTCAACAATTCGACAGTAAAAACAGCAGCACTGTTTTGAAGCGGCCATGACAGCGATAGCAACAAAATTCAGCTGTTCCCTCATCCTGGACTATGAAGTCAGTGAAGGAGTTGTTCCCAGACAGTGAGGGTGACCTTATGGGCTCCTATTAAAAAATGAAGGGAAAAGAAAGGAGTAAAAGGAAAATTGTGTGTTTGCCCAAGTCCTTTTCTTACTTTAACAATATCTAGAGCAGTGCAAAAAGAGGGTAACTTTGATGGCTGAATTTCAGTGACAAACAGGAGGAAAAACTGGGAAGAAAGGACTCAATAGCTCTTGTATCAAACCCTTCTACCCACAGTATTGCTTTTTGGCTCAACCTTAGCACAACAGCATTTTTATTTCAATACATAATCTAGTTAAAGAAAAATAACGTTGTTCTGGATCATGCGTTCCCTCTCCACATCTCCACATCTTGTGCCAGAATCCCACAGTGGTAGGGTAGTTCTTTGTGACAATAGCACATGATTGAGTGATACATATGTTCATTTCAGTATGTTGTTTTCCAATTAAATATATGTGTAGCACACAAAAGAAACATACTGCATACACTTAAGACACAGGGTAGAAGAGGCACAAAAGTGAATAAAAGATATTATGAAATGAAGACTTTCATGAAACTGGTTTTAGTTAGAGAAAAATGAAACTTTTAACCATAATCAAGGCTTCAAGCTATTCCGGAAATAATCCAAGAGAAATGAAACGAGAATGAGGTACATGAAAGCTTCTGGGTTTGCAATAGTAACAGCTGTGTCTAGAGAACCTGGGCAAGGGGGGGTTGTTATTCAAATATGTCTGTTTTAAATAGCGTTTTCAATTCAAGCATACATCTCTGTCCATTACAACAAAGGAAAAAAACAGGGCTAAACACACAGGACAAACACCATATGATCTTCAATAAACAGTCTCATAATCAAACACTATGTAATTAGTGCAAGAATTGAATGCCAAAAATATGTTGTGATTCCATGAAATGTACCCTTAAGGATTTGTGAAAAAGAATAGATATTCTAGGACCTGTGCCCATTTATCCCATTCTGTTCCACATGAAAGAAATTATATTAAATCAACTGAATATCTGGAAAAAATTAAATCATCATCTCTCATTGGCAAGCCTAAAGGAAAAATTCACAAGAAAGCACAGTTTTATATAATAAAAGTTCTCATGTTTCATGGAGTAAAAGGGAAAAAAATAACTGCCAAAGGGAAAGTTTTTGCTGCCTTTGGTTATTCTTCTTCTCAGACAATATATTATCTTTATTCAATGATCTGAATTTGCAGACATAGTAACCAGAGTTATTTAAATGAAACCGTTTCAAACTCTATCGCAGAAAGTCCTACAGGAACAAACTTTTCTCTCTAGCAGCTGATACAGTGACAGTCATTGGCACTATACAGTAGCAACCAAAACAGACCGGTCCCCTCAGCAGGATTCTTTTTAATGATAGAAATGTCTGGCTTTTTTACTACCCTCAAGTTCTGTTTAAAGTAGCATGTGGGCCAAAACCTGCCTTTGTTAACGGCATTTCAGAGGTGTAAATGAAAGCAAGGACTTTCTCCAGCAGGCCGAGCTCACCACGGGCTCCAAATGATTTACCTCAGAGACGGCTTTAGTTTAGTAATGGAGTTTTACAGGTCACACTGCACTGTTCTTTATTTTATATTGAGTTTTGGCATATCGTGCTTGTATATTAGTTATCATTAAACCACCATAAAATGTTCAGGGCTTGACTTTCAAATAATCTGCACTCTGACGTGAAAATCTGATTATTTTCACCAGCTGAGGCTGTGCCCCTCAGACTTTACTAAGGAGAAGCCATAATCTATCATTACTAGAGATTACAAATGAGATGCACACTTACATGTCTGCATAACAAAGATAAACCGAAATTTCTGTTTTCCTTCCAGAAAATGATTGTGTGAGCAACTGGTGGTTCAGCACCCTATTTATGGGTTTAGCAGTAACATCCATTCCTGTGTCTCCTCTTACATATCACGTCATTCTTTGACAGGTCTTAGTCCTTCCCTCACTCTCTTCCATGCCCTGCTGATTTCCCATTGCTCATTTTCTTTAGACAAGTCAATTTATTCACACTACTTGATCTTTAACTTCTGTGGTAAAGATTCTGCAATCTCCTGCTGAAGGCTATATTAAAGAATCTAGAATTTGTAATTGGGAAACATGGAGCTTACCCTTTTTCTTCTGTAATTCTCCATAATGCTATCTATGTATCTCTCTTACTGCTATTAATTTCTCTCCCACTCTTCTTTTGGAACCCTCCTTCTTTCTGCTGTGGTCTGAATTTTGTCACTACATGCTATACTGTTTCCTATGCCTTAACTACTATTCCTATGCACGACTTTTGTCAGTATTTTTATAAAGCCTGATAATTAGAATCTCTTACTTCTGGTCTCCAGTACAGCAATTCCTATTTTTTTCTTTCTTGCTCCTTACAATCGTTCAGATCCACTTCATACATTAAAAATGTACAGTTTCAGATCATCTTCCTTGCATATCATTTTGACCATATCAGGCTAGATCTGAACATTTCCACTTGCTCCCTTTCCACAGCTGATGAAATTCAAGCTTCTGATCTTCATGTAGGACTTGTTCACTTTGAGCAAAAATCTCAGTTACTTGCTATCACATAATCCCATTCATACATTTCTGGGATTTTACACTAAAACTACCAAAGGCTTTTCACTGTCACTGCACATTTGCTCCAGAATCTATCGAAAACTTAGAAAACTTTTAAGTTCCCACTTGAATTTATACGTGGCTGATGTAGGCTCTTGCCGTGGTGCCAGCAGATTATCTTTTTTTCCGGTTATTTACAGTGGACCAACTGACTTACAAAAGGAATCAGCAAAATAACTGTGGGCATCTGGGCAAACAGCACTATAATCACCACATTGCTCATCAAAGGACAGAAACAGAAAGCACGCACCATTTATACAACGAAATTTAACACTGTTCCCCTTGTGCTTGGGTGGAGAATTTTCTTTTGCACCAGAGCTGGAGTAATTCCCTCAGTCTGAAGCTGCATGAATCTGGATTAATCTGGGCTTCCTGGCTTCAGGAAACTTGCATGAGGTGAAACTTCTCCATGAATGATTCCCTCAGACATTCATCGGCACAACTTTGTGTCAAAACAGGACATTAGCAATCTTGAGATAGCACTGAGACACACTACATCTGCAGTTACTGTGAACCCTAAAACTTTTCTTTTCCCTTACGTGTCTCATCCAGTCCTTGCGTATTTTCCCAACACTCGCTTAGATGTAGTGTTTGAGTTTTGGTTTGTCTCTTCTGGATGATTCACTTTGGATGAGTGAAATTTCACTCAACAAAGAATTTTACCTGTATTTTAGCTATATTGGCTGTGCTAGATAAAAGGTCTTTCATCAGCTAAGTCTGATCCTGTTTCTGTTAATGGCAACTCAGAGATGACAGAGCTCACAGAGCAGAGGCCACATGGTAAGTTGTTGCAGATGGTGAGTTGAGCAAATGCTGATTGCAGCTTAATTTTAAGCAGTGAAAGTCATGTTGTGCAGGCAATGAAGAAAAACAAACAACCCCCCCTAAAAGACAATCCTGCAAATCAGACATTTTAAGGCCATTTGATTACACTATCTTGAGGTTCTGTGAAGCTACCAGGATCTGTCTGTGTGTCTCTGTGTGTGTGTACATGTGCGTATGTGTGTGTGCATAAATTACAAAAACATTTTTGGAAAACACCTCATACATTTGAGAATAGAAACTGAAAAGCAATGTTTTATTACTTCAATTCATCCAAAAATATTGAAAAATTATTAATTTAGCAATTTTTCCGGATACTTGCCTTTAAAAATATCACTAATGTCTGACCTGTAAAGTGGTAGAGAAATTCACATGTCGCTCTTCAACCAATGATGATTTCCTTTATTGTCATGTTAATAGCAATCTGCACTTTTGCTGAACTGCTGTCAGGCTTGATGTTTTCTACAGGCTAATATTTTTTTAAAGATGTTTTCCAAATATTTAATTGATAGAAATAGAGGTCTGGATAACATTGTATTTCAATTCCTGTTTACAGTCACATAAATTTACAGATAATAGATAAAATGCCATTGTAATTCTAACAGCTAAAGAAAATTAATATTTTTCCTTAAAGCCTATGAGAAAAATCTAGATTCTCACATTCTTTGTGCATTACTGTCTCAAAGGATATGTTCCCAAGTCTACTCAGAAAAGAAACTGTTTAAAGCAGAAATTCAAAACAAATAAACAGAAATATTGGCTGAAGGGTGGTGTGTCTCTTATTTACAGTGCCAGAGGTCCTGGAGTCAGGCTGTGGTTAGCCATGGCACAGTCCAGCTATGTCTGTCTCACTCTGTGCAACTGGCTCAGGCACTTCTGCCCCGCACTCCCCGACCACAGCATCCACCTCCCACGCTCCCCGCTGAGCACCACGGTTCCTCCTGTACCTCTCAATCGTGCCAGTCAAAGCCGGCTGGCTGCTGCCAACTGGAACCAGGCATCCAAAAGATGGACAGAGCTTGAAATGCTGTGTTGTAGTTGGGGTTGGGTCATCTAACAGGACCCACATTCTCTCAGAAGGTCTACTGGGAAATGTATCTTTGGTTTCATCCTGGTTGTTCCCCATCAGATGACTTAGTGCTGGTGTGGATATAGCCATTGTATCACTCAAGCTACCTACATGCATATGTGAAGCAGGGTAGTCTTTCCTTTGTCAGATGAACTGACCTGTGAATGCTATCTTTTGCTAGGAGGAGCAGTAAGGAGGGCTACCAAACCTGGTGTACCTTCTCTCTTCCTCCTCTTCCCACTCCATGGTGGCACAAGTCAACCCATGGGCCATGGTGGGGAAGCTGCTCCCCACCTCTACACCTTGTCTAAAACTCTTGGTGCTATTCTTACCACTGCGGAGCAAGCCAGGACAATGGCCCTTTGTTTTTTTTTAAATCAAATATTTCAAAGTCAGAGACTGCTAGTTAACAGAAAAGAAAACTTCCTGTAGAATGAGACTGTTATGAAAAAAAAAAAGATTTTTGCCAAAAAAACCCCAACAACTTACTCTATGGAAACATATATAATTTAAAAAAATCATTTCCCTGTTATTAGAGTAATGGGAAGAAAACAAATTGTAGACAGTCAGTTGGACTGGCAATAGCAGTTCTGATAAAGTTCAGCTGAGCCCTGGATATAGTGGCAGATCTGTTTTGCTACAATCACTTTCAGCTATCACTGCAGCTCCATTTTACAATGAATATACTTCAAGTATATTAATTAGAAAAAGAATCTGCCTTGCAGGCCAGCATATATTAAAAACCCAACAAGTAGGCTTAGAATTTTAATATTTTATAAAATCCTATGAAATATATTCCAATACTATATACGTTTTATTCCTGTCTTTTGGAATGCGATAGCAATAATTTTTTTAAAAAAAGTTAAAATAACTTTTAAGATTAAAATCTTTTTTTTTTTTTATTTGTTTGAAAACATGTCTGTAAAGATAGCTGGGGGAGAAAAAGGGAGCTGTTTATTGTTTGTATCCCAGCTTTACAATAAGCATTTTTCCAGTTTTCTTCTTCCAGGGTTAGACGCTCTTATATTCAATCCTTGAGTCCATAAAAGATTAAGAGAATGAAAATATTTCCCAAACATCAGACCAGAGCAACATAGGTTAATGTCAGTAGAGCTTCCGTTGACATCAATGCCCTCAGCACAACTAACTTGACTACTGCTAGAAGAAACGATCAAAAGGAGAGAATGCATAAATGCCATTGAAGGATGCAACAGAAACTTATGATAACACGATTGCCAGCTGCATGTCTGACGCAATCGTGCCTGAGCAAAGTATGATAATGACCAGTTTATGAACTGCATTAATAATTTTCAGATTATGTTCTGTAGGTTGGAGTAATTATGACTTCTTTGGATCACTGTAGGTGAGTTAGTGTTAGTGAGTTGTACTAATGTAAAATTTAAGATACGACAAGTAATTAATATTCATGCATTTTGTAACAAATTCAGTGAAAGTAGAGATCATTTTTATGTTACAACTGTAGGATTACATGAAGGCATTCAAACGCAAACAGTCATGCTATCCTCTTTAGAAGCATTTTTTGAACATTTTAGAAGCATATGTAGAGGGTATAAACCTCTGCAATATATGCAGTACAAAATGCAAACCTATGAACACACACACAATTTCATATTCAAACATTATAGGGAACTGGGTAAAATTTAGCTGATGAGAAAATGAACTTTAATTCATGTCCTCAATTTCAAATTTACTCAGGATATCGCGTACATTATGACCCTCATTATGCTACATAAAATCTTTTACAGCCTCTATCCAAGAAATAAGTATAATATAATAGTCTTCACCATTTCTTTTGAATAAATGGGTATGTCAACATACAAAACACAATACGAAGCCTGTGCTCTAGTGAATTCCAAATTCTTGTCTTATTGAACCTTGTTTCTGGTTTATTTTTCCATCCCAAGCAAAACATCATACATCTTTTAGCGATAAATATGATAACCCGGCTCTGAACTGTACTTGTTTAGCTAAGCAAAAACACTCAGAAGTTTTCCATCTCTGGGGCCAGGAACTGCATTTTCCTGAAAGGGTCTAACACCAACCAGTCCACAGGCTGGGCTGGAACAGCAGACAATAGCTCTGGATGTTAATAAAAACCATTCTGCCACACCACATGCTTGCCTACTCAGCAGTGCTATCTTATGTTCAGCTATGATTAAAGAAAGAACAGAGATTCCTTTCCCAACTCTTTCTCAAAACTGATGCAAATTATACCTCTTAAAGAGCAAACTGTAAATTTGGTTTTAGAAGAACGGCAGTCTGTCTAATGTGAGTGGAATATAGCCCAAATATGTGAGTCTGAAGCTCTGACTCCCATCTTTGGCCTCAGTGGGAATTCCTGAGACTGCCTTCATTAACAGACTACAGTACAACCTTCATATATCTGTGTGCATACACATAACTGATAGACCAATGAAGCACAAAATGCACATTTGTTTTCACCCAGCTAATTTCAAAAGTATGAGAGAATTAGGAACAAGGTAGAAAAAAACCTGACCCATTATGCTTTCTCCAGCAAATCTTCAGAAAATGCATCTCTCCATCTCTCCTCTGCATACTTACATGGAGCAAGGAAAAATGCTATATTAAGCACCAGTCGCAATATAGATGATTACCTGTCAGTTATGTCCAAACCGAAATTACTAAGTATCCTGAGAAAAATATATTCACTTGAGATTTTTGAATCAAATAAAAACAAGTGCAAGGAATGCAGTTTATTATTAAGGCTATTTCAGACCTGTTTTAGCAGAGTTTGAATAACCAGATTTCTCTGATTTTCTAAGTGCTTTTCTAAGCTAACCATGTGGTTTATTCATATATATAATATATAGTAATAATCTGACAAGCTTTTCATCTGCTTGAAAATTTATAACATACAGAAAGAGTGAACAGCACGCTGTGATGGATTTAACTTACGGTCTGATTGTACAAACAAATGTTAGAGAGGTAAAATTGGAAATGTATTTAAGAAGGATCTTTGAATTTTACAGGACAGTCATGCCAGCAAGCCTGTCTAAAGATGTTTAAAAGTAATAGCTTTTGGATCACGTTCATAGTTTGCAACAGAATTTAATAATTTCAGAAGCAGATATTGCAGGTTCTAAATCAACCTTTCTAAAAGAAAAGTGGGAGTCATCCATTCCTGTTGTAACTATGGATTTGTTGTTTGATTTTACTGTAAATGTGCATGATGCCTGTTAAAGCTAATGTTTTATTCTTCACAACTAAGAATTTTCAGATATACTGAATGTAATAATGAATCAGAGTCTAAATATATGTGGGCTTTACATATGCAAGAAAACAATATTGTGGGTGCTCATTTAGAAAAGCATCATCGTTTGGTAGACCAGACTGCATTAAAATATTCTGAGATGTCACTGTTAGTAGTCAATATTAACCAGATCCAGCATGTGTCTGACAAATTTTAAATAGGCATGCCATTTTTTTTTCTGGAAGATAATAAAAACATCAGCTGCACAGGTAGTACAAACAAGCAACAATTCATATTTGAATGACAGGAAAAAAGTCTTGTACTACAAGATTTGACGCTTTAATCTGCCTACATCAACCATGGAAGTAAAAGGTGACAATAAAAGTAACTTTAAAGGTAAAGAATAACAGCTTCTAAGGGCATGTGAACTGAAAGGGAATTTGCCATTGAGAACTAAAAATCAGGCAAACTGAGGTGAGAAATAAGGCACTTGAGTTGATCCATATGTAATGTGTTTTTAGTTAGTTCCATGACTCATTAAAAAGCTTTTTTGCTTCCCTGCATTCACTGTTTATGCAGAAGTAACTAAATCTAAGCAGGACTTTACTAGTAAAAAGAATTGTAGCTATCTCACATTTTCTGTTTAACTCTCTTTTTCCTCCTGTTTATGGTGGTTTGCACAAGGGATGGAACAGTTGGAGCACTCTAAATCCTTCTTTTGTACTTTGTTTAACTTTGATGAGCAAAATGGAAATGCTAATCCCTTCTGCAGACACATGATTTCCTTCCTTTCTCCTTCTCTCCGAGACATTTGTTTTTCTGTTCTCCAGCCTTTGTTCCCTGGTCCCAGCGAGGCTCATATGATGCACTCCTTCTCCCAGGGTCCTCTGGTGAACGAGGTTCCACAATCCAGCAATTCATGAAAGGCAAGTGATACTGGGACAGGCAAGTGATGTATCAAAGCAGCTTCCTACCTCTCTGTCCTCCTACTATGCCTTTAGAACAAACAAACAAACAGAAAGACAAGTCAGGGTGTTCAGTGTCTCAGAAGGAAACACTCTAAAATACTGGCCTGAATTTTAGCCCTGAACTCGATTGTAGCTAACTTCAATGATTGCAGGATTTCACATTGTGGTTTCTCTTTGTTCAATATAATTCTGGCCACATATTTAAAATTGAAAAATAAATCACAAATAACGATCTAGTAAATAATAATGTCACACACCAAGAACAAGCTGAGAAAAGGCATTTTTTTGGACACAGAGCAGACTCTTTGGTACAGCATATAACATTTGTGAAAATGTTGGAGGATTCTAGCACTAAAGGCCTGAGGGAAATAGGATGTCAAAGAAGATGGATCTGGGTGCAAAAAGGGAAAGTTCATTGCTATGCACCTTGGTAAATTTCTTCACGAACATTCAGTGGACATAGTTTGGAGTACTAAATACTACTTTTATTCAGAAAACTAAAAACTATCCAATTGGATTAGGTTGTGGTACATATATGCAGGTTAGAGGGTATTGGTTGAAAAATCATATTTTAAATTCTAAAATAAAATTTTTACACATTCACAATAATAGGCGTCTTTCCAAATGGTTTAGATTGTATGTAGAAGGAGTTACATCTGCTTTGCAGTCTCTTCTCAACAGTAAAGTCAAAGAAAACAAGCATTCATTGTGGGCGTTTTATTAATAAAGGTTACATGCGTGCCACCAAATAATCTGAAACCTGACCTAAATTGGTAACAGTTCATAATCATTTAAAAAGGAGTAAAAATTTCAAAAATTAGATAGTATATATAAATCACTAACCAAAGTGACACGATGTATGGCATTTTATTACTTCAATTATGAATTCTCTCCTAGTATATGAAAAATAAACTACATATACAGATCTTTTAGGGGAACCATACAAACTTGCTTTTTCTCAAAATAATCCTTGCATAAGTCTAAATACATAAGAAAACTACTAGGTTTAGGACCGATGTTTTGTATACCCACTGAAGTGATATTCTTGTAACAACTTTATTGGGAATAGATGGCTCTGCTTTATACCAATTCAAACGGACTATTTTTTGCCACTGTCTTTTGCAAGTGACCCACATTTGCTTCCTCATACTAACATTAATGTTGACAAGCTAATGTTAGCATTAACATGTTAATGTTACATGCATTTTTGTTGTGAGACATAGCATACGTTGAGAAATTAATACTTATGGACCTCCCACGTATGACCAAAACACAATTGTCCCCATCACATAATATGAGTGACCCCATTTTGTTCATCTGGCAGATGCACTTCTGGCCACAGAATGTGGAAAAGAGTTGGAGGAAACCAACTGTGTCTTTTTAAGAGACTGTAGCCCAAGCAGCTGAACTTACTGTCACCAGTACTGGAACACTCATGTGTTTCCTCTCCCGTATGTGGACTGGCCCCTGGCCCAGGAGAAGGTGATCTTTCATTTTGTTACTATTTTTTTTTATATGAAAATACATCAACATCTTTGTTTATTGCTCTTTCTCTATAGTTTCAGACTGGGAGCGCTTTTTAGCCAGGTGCCAAGTAGAAACAACCAAATGAATGACCCATTTTGGGACTCTCCTGTCACTCCTTCCAAATCTGGATATTATCTTGCCTCCTTGTTAACAATCAGCATTAGACCTTTCCAGAGCTGATGCAGCAGACTAAAGACCTGTGCTTCCATTCAGGCTGGTAGACCGAGAAGGTACTACACACAAACTCTTTCTCAGGGTCAGACAGGATTTATCATTTTATGGCAAAGCTAGTATTTTTCCCACACATTCTTTCTTATCACAAGTTCCCGGGGATGAATCTGTGAGGCCCAAAAGAAAACAAAGAAAAAAAAATATATTTATATCAAGTGGATGCTGACAGTCTGAATCAAAGGCTTAGTGCTTTATAATCAAGGTTTTGGAAAAACAAGAATAGGACAACCCTGAGGCTTTGGCACTGAGTTCAAGAACACAGTTAGGAGTCATTGCACCTCCAAGAACTCGGAGAACTGAAATGGAAACAAAGCCCTCTCAAAAAACAAGGAAATAAATTAATTCATTTAGCACCACCAGCAATGATACAATGGGAATGCATTTTAGCTAGGAATGTGTTAGGCAATGACCACAGCTGGATATACTTCCAGCTGGAGTCATGCTCCAAAAACCACTGAATGCGAAGGAACTCTCCATTAACTTTAGTGAGCTCTTAATCAAGCCCAAGTTAGTAAGTCAGACAGCAAGATTTAGAGACAACTAAGGAAGTTTGCAAGACAGTAACTTAAACTGCACAAGGCCAGAGGATCTGGGAAAAAGACAAGTGCCAGTGATGGGATTAATCAGAGGACATGAAAAGCTCACTCCCAAATGTCCTTTAGTCATACTCAGGAATTTCATTATCTTCTGTGACAGCAGGATTCAGAAAGCACAAGGCAGTGATCTGAATCAGTTCCTAGTTTAAGCATAGATTTTCTGTGAGCTTTTTTTAAATGCTTGTCTTTCTGCTCAGCAACACCACAAGGGCTATAAGTAGTCTTTCTTTTCCTTTGCTCTTAATGGCATAGTATTCTCGAACTGCTTAAATATTGGGTCTCTTGGGTTTCTGGCTAGTCTAGGGTTGATACCATCAGGACATCTAGTATCCAACCTCGAACTAAATGCTGAACATTAATTCCAGCATCAACTAAGACGTGTCTCCTACAGGTATACCACTCAGTCTCCAACTTCTGGTTCTTTGAAGCATAAATTGAGACAAACAAAACTGTTTTCTCTGTTTGACCCTTATTGGCAAAATTTGTGTGCCATCATACTCATAAGATTGTAAAATGCTTTGTATAAAATATATCTTTTTTCAGATAAGTTTCCATAGCTCTAACAAAAAATAGAAATCAATTAATTTTACTTGCCTAGTGATTCTGGAAAACAAGACCAGCAAAGCATATTGTAGTCTGACAGGAATGCAGTAAGCCACTAAAATCAAGATTAAGTTAAGATTCAGAACCAAAGGGGTTTGAACTTCATTGGTCTTAATAAAACAAAAAAAGCAAACCTACAGACCAAAAGATACAAAAGTTTCAGGCCCTATGTCACAGTATGTCTAAATCAACTTAGTTGTGTAAGAATAAAGAAAAAACATTGATATAGATATGAAGAATTTGTTGTACTTAAGAATTTTCCTTCGATAAAGAATACAAGATTGGGGTCTTTTGTACAAGTGAAATCAATGAATGCTGTGCCTGTCTAGAAAGAATATGTTTTGTAAATGAAGAAGACATTTGAGGGTGAGGATTTAGTAGAGTAAATCTTAAATCACCAAGCACAGCAGCAAATAAAACACTTAAAACTGAAGAAATGTTAATTACTTCAACACGTGGAGCAGCATAAAAGTTCCCAGTAGCAGTAAGAAGGTGAAATGATGCATTTTGCTGCAGAAGATAGAGCTATTTGTTTTGTTGCCAGAAAGGATCATACATAGGCATCGAAAGCAACTAGATCGCAATCTTACGGAGTAAACTGAGGCCAAAGCTACTGACCTGAAGAAAAATCAACAAGACACAGTAGTGTGGTGCTCCCACTGTATTTATTGCCCTGATTCTTCATGGCAGAAGCTGCTTTTACAGTGGGAAAGGACTGTAAATACAGAAATTAGAAATATCTGATTTAATGATCAATGCTCCTGTTTTCATAGAAACAAATCATGCTGAACTTACCTTAGAAAGAAGTCTGTCGTCCAGGAGTGGTCATAATACTGTAAGGCACTGCAAACTTAGTTGCCAAAATGGTACATGATAGCTAGTGCCATTTGATATGTCCTACAATTCCCTACCCTCTACCTATCTGCTAGCAGAGCTGTTGCTCTTCTACCCTTTGACCTATCTATCTGCCAAATCCTTTCAGATGTCTTGGATTCCCTAGGCTAGCACTAGAAGTTCAATGTTGGACATTCAAATTATTGAGAGCTGGCTTAAAAGTCTTAACATGCTTTCGGTCCTTCGTACAAATGAGCCTCCTAGGACGGCTTTCTTATTGGAAAAAGATTGATGTGGAAATTATATAAAGCAAAAGGAATCAATTTTGCTTAGAACGTTGGAATCTTCTACATGAATCATATTACTCTATAGATAAGGAATGGGTTCTGCCTTTTCCTAACCATTAATATAGAACATTGATAGTATTAGGAGGTATATTTTATTGAAGCATTGGAGGAATGATGAAAAAGTTCAAAGGAATAGTTGTATGCTGTACAAAATACCTGTAATATGAAAGTAAGTCCAGAATTAAGTAGGAACTGATAATAAAGAAAATACCATTGATAAGGAAAAGAGATACCTTGACTTCTGCTAACATTGTAAGACCTTTTTCTGGTGTAATAAAGTGCGTGATACTACTGTGTATGCCTATCATTTGCAGCGTATTATAGCAGTTCATATCTGCTATAATAGGAATATATCATCCTTAATAGGAAGTGGTATTTCCCCTTCAGAAGGAAAACATTCTGGAAAGAGTAGACCCTATGAGTATTGCCTTGTAAGTACTTACAGAAAAGTAAAGGAAAAAAAGTATCTCTAAATACATACTAGATAATACCCACAGCAGATGGAAATTCATTAGACATTATCACATACAATGAGTACCAACATAGAAATGTTACATATAGGAAAAAATATTCATATGTAATCCAATTTGCTTAAGCCTTGATTTTGGACGTTGGAAAATATGCACTTCTAGATTATCAGGACACCCAAAAAATTGTTTCCAGAATGCAACTGAGAATGTTATTGGTATGTTGGTAGGAGCAGTAAGAAATTTGAGGGGAAAGGGTAAAAGGCTGTGACGCGAAATAAATGCCATTTACTTACAACACACCTTTGTTTGACCTTGCTAAAATTCGATTCAGCAAAATAAATACAAAGGTGTTTGAAGTCTGAGAAACTCCCTGGGCTGAGGTCCCCAGTTGAGGGTAGAAGCTGTACCACCTCCCACAGCCCCAGAATGCCACTGCCATTGGTCGGGGTCTAATACCACTGGCTCTGCATTCTGAGTAACTCCATCCCATTTGAGAGATTGGAAGCTAAAGGTAAGTTTTGGTACTTCTCTCTTAGAACAGTTAATTGGAATTTTAACGCTGGAAATATTTTTATAGTATTTGTTTTATTTTATCGTGCATAATACCGATTCAAAGGCTGCAGATTGAGGAGACTATTTATTTTTCCCTGGATATGTCTTAGTTCCTTCCTGTGAGAGGAGTACATAATCTTCATCAAAATATTTGATCTTAGAGCTACTGCAGATGCCAATATCATTACAGTCTGTTCCAATATATTACACATAAGGGAAGTACAGAGGCATGCAAACTCTGCAAGTTAGTGTAGATACTATAGTCAAAGGTAAATAATTTTAAATCATCATTATATTTGCTGGTTTTGTCTATATATGTACAAAATTAAATACCTATCAAGCCCTATACCTTTTAAAAACCTTTTATTTATAGGCAATGTGAAATGAAAACATTTTTGAAAAATAAATATTTTTTTTTTATTTAGGAATTGTTTATTCAGAAGAAAAATTACACCAGATATCTTAGTATTACATTTTGGGTTAATAGATGACATCCTTTATAGCTGAATCATTTGGGATAAATGACAAACAAAAGAAAAGCACGACCAAAACCAGTCCTGTCAAAAATAGGCAGCAGGAAATATAAAGACAGAAGACAATATACTTCAGTTTATTTCAGAAACTGGTTGCATTCTTATTTCATTTAATTTCATTTTTTTTTGTAATATTGGAATCTAATACTGAAAGGTGCAATTTAACTAAGTCTTCTCAAAGACAAGCCCAAGTGACTCTGGCTTCTCCCAGCAGCAGCTGAAAAGTCTTTTTGAATAAAGCAAATGAGGGAAAAATGAACGCCTTGTGTTGCTGACCATCCCCAGAGGAATTTCATATCCTCATGCCTAAACTAGCTTCATAAAGACCTCTTTTCATGAACCTAACATTCAGCTTGTTGCTCAGCACACACAGTCAAAAAAATGTCTTGTACTTTTCTTATACTTAATCTGTTTTAAGTAGCTACAGGTTAAGAATGAAATAGTTAAGTGTGTGTATTATGGCATCACATCAGGAGTACAATTTATTAGACTTATGCACTGTTCATTATCATTGTCTGTGCTTTTGATGAAATTAGTGGGAGCTGTAGCTAAATCAAGGTGTAAGTAAAGAGTGCTGAATAGACCCTTGTGTCAGGCATCTTAGATGATAATACTGAATACATTGCGTACAAGGAATAGGGAATGCATAAACACTAATATTCAAGCCTAGCATGAATTTCCTACTATTTTACTAAAATATGGAACTTTTAAGTAGGTGATAATTCGATTTTACAATTCTGTTCTCCAAGGAGAACAGGTGACTGTACTGTGCTGCCATTTCTCACTGCTTTAAAAATGGTGTTGATTGAATAATGAAGGAATGCAGAGTACTGTCACTTATAGGGCTATGGAGAACACAGATTACTTTTTATTTTGCTCTCCAGACCTTTGCAGAAGTGATGGTCCAAATATGCCACACCATTCAACAAATTAAAATTATATTGTGGCAAAACAACTACTGGGTGAAAAGTGTTTTGATTATGTTCATCCAGAGAAAATAAAGAAAGAGGTCCTAATGTTTTCTAATTATTTTTTTTTTAATGGTGGAGGAGAAAGACAAAATTACATTGTTGTACATTTCAAAATATTATTAATTGTGATAGACACAAATAATACACTAATCTACCTTTTGGCTAGTTTCTCAGAAGTTCTTTTCTAATGGTGCAGTGGAAATAGATGAAGTTAGATGAAAGGGGAAAAAGACAAATATATATCTTCCTTTCACCTTTTTAGGTACATTATAATTGAAGTCAGTTTATTTTTAATAAAACTCTATAGCTCTTTCCTAACTTATCTAAATATTACAATGGCCAAAGTAGTTTGCATAAATTTTCAGATCCAGGGACTCTTCATGGAGCAAAACAGAATAAACCATTGATTCATCATGAATAAATATGAGTTATCCATAAGAAATATTGTTGCATAAATATAAGTACTGTATTTGTGAGACTAAATTTTCATAGATTCCTTGCAAATACCAGATTACCCATATTTTGTCCGTTTTCTTCTCTTTCAGAAAAGAAAGCAGAATGCAGACCTTTGTAAATATTTTTCTGGGATTTTTTATCTTCGAGTCTGTTGGAGCTGCGCCTATCACTGATACCATAATTTATGATTCTGAGTTCTATGATATACCACTTGGAGAGCTGCCTCACCCATTTGTCTATGATGAAAACGAGCAGTCTGACCAATTAGAGGTAATTGGAATTTCATTTATTCTGTTTTTCCGAAGTGCACAAATGCAGTGGCTACTGATGAGTTTTTGTTGGCCATGAAAACATTTATCAGACAAATCTGCTCATGTGGTTGCTCTTGCCTTTGGTTGACCAACAGTTTTCCATGCTAAACCCAGAATCACAGAATAGTAGGGATTGGAAGGGACCTCTGGAGATCATCTAGTCCAACCGCCATGCCAAAGCAGGTTCACCTGGAGCAAGTTGGACAGGATCGTGTCCAGGCGGACGCTGTAGCTCATTCACATTTTCCCTAATCTAAAAATGTGGCCAAAACATTTCCTGATTTTTTTTTTTTTTTGTGGTAATCTTTGAGAGCAGGTGAATGCTACCGTGCTTCCCTCAGGTCTCCTTGCATTGCCACAAATTCTGTTGGAGATTGTCTTTGGAATCTTTCTGTTCGAATGAGGCGTAGAGGCAGTTGAGATAATACATCCAGCATTCCCTGTTAAATGAGGTTGTAAAATGCTGTTTCCTAAGTTTATTTCTTATAGTAATAGATATGTTAGATACAAGTATTTCAGGCTATAAATGCTAGCGGTTTCTATTTCTGTTAGGAAAGCGGGCAGAAGGAAGTAAAAAAGAAAGGTAAATCACTTTAACTGAAAAATGGGAAAGTAAGATTACTGAAGAAAAACTGTTGAAATTCTGTTATAGGATGAGATAGTGAGATGTGTTGCCTGTACAAGCATGGGAGTCAGTTTGTTGACTTAAATGCCTCCTTCCCCTCCCGCATTCCTGTATTTCTCTACATTACCAAAAGGGTACATTAATTTTAATCTCACTCTTCTGCTTGGACATGGGCACAACTTCCCTGAAGGTCATATATGCACTGTATGATTCAGGGTTAAATGCAATAAAAGTCGAGTGAAAAGTATAACATTTAAATAAGAATATGGGTTTTATGCTATTACACATAATATTTTAGAAATTTTTCATGTAACAGTACATAATTCATGAAAATATGTTCTTTTGAGTGATTCATGATTGCAGAAGGAGGGACAGGAACTAGTCTTTCATCAAGGTGAGATCAAAATTGGATAGCAGCCTTGAAATCAAAGGACAGAGACAATTTAAGAATAAATATATCCCAAAACTGGAGAACTGAAGAGATAAAAATAATCTCAAAGTTTGTACTAAGTCAGAGCCCTACAGTTTGGAGGAAATAAATTTTCTCATCTAAGGAGGACTGAGAAGAACTTTGCTCTAAAGAAATTACTTTGCCTTTGGTTTGCTTCCCTGTGCCATGCAGAATCAAAGCACTTTACAAACCCATGTGCTTGGGCTTTCTTCCCTGATAGTCACCCCCACTTTTAGTCACTGGATACTTGTGCTCTCTTTATTTCACATTGACTAATAAGTCACAGTTCCTGTCTTTCTTTGCTTTAAAGAATGAAGTCTTTATCAGTCCTACAGAAATTCCCCTTCCTTCCCAGAAATGAGAGAGGCTATTTTGAATGTGCTTCACCACAGAGATTTTTTCATTCAAATAATACATTTCTTAGAAATGCACTGAATGATAGGTGGGACTCTCCCATGCTGTGCCTTCTCTGTGAGGTCCTACAGCAGTGAAGCATGGGGTGGCCCCTTTGCAAGTTTCTGGGTGAAGGATAGAGACAAGGCAAGGCTCCTCTGGTTCTTTCCCAGCTGAAAGGAAATTCAGGATGATCAATATTGCACCCAACAGGAAAAGACACAACAGGTCCTATCACAGGTTGCTTTCTTTCGGGAAGCATAGAACAGGCAGAGTCCAAAAAGTCTTTTCATTTCAACTTGTAAACTGCTTTTCCAGAGCAGGATTTTCTCCCATTACTGAGTTCTTCAGACAGCCTTCTTAAAATTCATCAAGTGAAGGTCATCCATCACAGCAGTTGAAAGGAATGTTACTTTGCATATGGATGGACCTCCCTGTGAGAACCTTTTTTTTCCTAGATGTTTAGCCAAAACCTTTTTTTGCTTACATTCCTCTTACCGTGTACCACCCAAAAGAAACCCAAGCATTCACAATTCCCCTAAACCCAGGAGAGCTCAGTGGTCAGTGCTGTACAAATCAAGCAGCTTTCATAGACATGCATGTCAGTCTTGCAAGTTATCTTTTAGATACTGAATATTGTTGACATCACTCAAGTTTTAAACAGAATACATTTGATTGTGGTTTTGACTTTCCTCCCTAAATTCTGTTATCGTAAAGATGTGAACTACACAAGTGGCTCTATGTGTAAAACCCAGTATTTATGCAAGGTCACAGGTTAGTTTTTATTATGCATAGCTTAAATGATGAGCAATACCACAGAGACCCAGATAAACAGCAGGCCTTCATTAGATCTAGCCGGTGTACAGTAACTCTTTAGGGCCTGATTTAAAGCCTGCATTTCCTTTTAGAAAACTCTGAATCCTGTCTTTAGCCTTCTGAAATAGTGGAGAAAAAATGAAATAACATTTTCTGTCATTGCTGTCTTCAGTTTAAGATTTTAAAATTCAGTTATGTGCAAATATAAACCATTCTGTTTAACACATTTTTAGACTCATTGGAGAAATGTAAACTTTTCCAACTTTTCCAACATTGTACATCCATCTAATTTTCAGCAGATCCAGGAGACTGACTGGTTCTAGGGCTTCATATGCATTTAGTGTGTTGCCCCTGTTGATTTCAATGGGAATTAGGCACCTGTGTGTCTGAAGGAATTAAAAGCACCTATGTCAGTATGTCCTTTGCAGACTGTTACCCACTGGGTGCTGTAATCACTTATTCAATGTGTAACCATAAAAATGAGGAAAAACTGAGAGGTAATTAGGGAAGGATTCCACCCACTCATCCTATCTGGCTAAAATTAGGTGTTGCAGCCCTAGACCATCCTCCAAGACAAGTATGACTCATTCTCTTGGGATATCTATTGTGGTGGTTTGACCTTGGCTGGCTGCCAAGTGCCCATCAAGCCACCTTCTCACTCCCCCTCCGCAGAGAGACAGGGGGAGAAATTAAGATTAAAAACTCGTGAGTCAATGTAAAGTCAATTTAATGAAGAAAAGCAAAGGTTGCACACAGAAGCAAAGCAAAGCAAAAAGATATATTCTCTGCTTCCCATCAGCAGGTGATGTCCAAACACTTCCTGGGAAGTAAGGCCCTAGTACCTGTAGCAGATGCTTCAGGAGACAAACGTCTTAATAACGAAGCCCGCCCCCTGAACCCCCTCCTCCTTTCTCTTAGCTTTTATTGCTGAGCATGGTGCCATATGGTATGGAATATCTCTTTGGTCATTTTGGGTCAATTGTCCTAGCTATGTCCCCTCCCAACCTCTTGCTCACCCCTAGCCTATCAACCTTGGGGTGGGGAGGGGGGTTGGAGAGACAGCCCTGATACTGTGTGAGCACTGCTCAGCAGCAGCAGTAGCCAAAACAGTGGTGTGTTATCAACACCATTCTAGCTACAAATACAAAGTACAGCACTACAAGGGCTGCTATGGGGGAAGTTAGCTCCATCCTGGCCATACCCAATACACCTATCTTCCTCCAATAACTTTAGATGGACCCTAGGCACCTGTCTCAGAGCACCAAGATTTCAGCTTAATAAAGTTAACCAAGAGTGACTGAGTCCAAGCTCATGACTTCTTTTCTACTTCTCATACTCTGAAAGTATTTTTCCTCGTGGAGTATGTATGCCAAAAATGAAGTGTATGTGTGTGTGTATATACACACACACTTCATTGGCTTGCAAATATTTTTCTGAGAGCATTTTATCTAGATAATGGCTGTTGATATTTTTCCACTTGAAATCTGTCCTTTTTTCATAGATTTTAGACTAACTTTAAGGTTTGGAAAAGTTACTTAACAATGGAAATCAGAGGTTATCTAGCATTGCCTGATAACAGCAGCAGATCTGTTTCATCTCTTGCATTCTTTTAATGTATTTAAAATGTGTACATGGAAAACATTTTTTAATTCAAAGTTTTTGCATGGGGAAAATAACTGTAGCTGTGAATTACTTGGGAGAATTGTACTGAATCCTCAATCAAAGCTATGCATTGTCATATATTAGACGGGTCAAATCTGGGCTATAAAATCTGTAGCTTCCAAGTTCCCAGGTTGTGAGACATGGAAGACCTAGCTAACGCTTTGCATCCAAAGGCAAATTGCTACTGAAAAATACTTAAGTAATATATGACTCAGAAATAAAATGTGTACAGAGACTTTAGAGAGAACAGTATCAACTCTTTCACAGATAATGGTAAAAAAAGGCAATGTAAAAGGAAAACTTATTACCAAGGAAGAAATCCCAAGGTCCTTTAGGAAAGTGTCTGCAAAGGAATGTTACTGTAAGGTAGTGTACAAGCTTTGTGTTGGATTTATCTTCTGAAACTGACAGTTACAACAGTATAAACATGAGCTGCTGTATCGCCCTTTTTCTTCACAGTAAGTTTCATTATTATTTTCAATGAATATTTATATCACGATAGGGTTCAGAGGCTCCAGTCAAGACTGGGTCTTCATTGTCCCAGCTGCTCTGCAAACATGTACAAAGACGGACTTCCTTCTTTGAAATGGATACAATCAAACCAGGCTGTCAAAGGCATTCTTGTGTAAGCTCCTCACTGGTAAAACCGAAGGCTCAGAGTTTCCCTCTTTGAAATTAAAACTTTGTTTGGATAGTGTGTGAGAAAAACAAATTGTGGAGAGAGATTTCTGTGTACATCAGCTACTGATGTCTAATAAAATCATGTTGCAAACTTTTGATGACAGTGCCTGTTAAACATAACCAGCCCACTTTCCTTCAGGTAGGAAAAGCTATGTTAGAAAAACAAGAAGCAAAAATATAGGAGCATCAGGAAAATGTTTTCATCAGTAAGATAGGCTGTCAGTGAGGCTGAGAAGTAAGGGAGCTATCCTAGCAGTGAAACAAGGGAGTTGAATACAGGTTGGTCCAGGTCTGCGTACACAGAAGAGGTGAGCTGGAAAGTATGATCCACAAAACAATCAGAAACAAGCACTGTGAAAGACTAATATTTAGATACTGCACTAGCTTGTTGGATTTGAATCAAACTGAAAATAGGATATTCAGGTGCCTGCACAAAGCTCAGAACTTGAGTCATACACACACATTCACTTATCTGTATGTGCACATACACACAAAGCATCTCTGCTACTGTCATAACACACATGAAGATGGATCTTACTTGTGCAAGAACTGCTTCTTGCCATTCTGCAGCGCTGGGAGAGGCTTACACTGCTGTTTCTGTCTTTGTGGCAGGTATCTGATCAAATAAGAGACTTCAAGGTGGATATGCAATGACTTTTCAGAACATATACACTTTTAAAAAACTTATGAATTGATACAAGTAATGTAGAGGTCAGATAACTACACAGCTGATAAGAGAATTAAATTTGCCATTTGAAGTTTTATCCCCAAATAGGAAATTTTCTACTTTTTCAGAAAAGCTTTGACTACAGCTCTTATATTCACTTGGTTGTTCATAACTGATTCCATACGCTTCTCTACAGATGTCTTCATGGAAGGTAAACATTTCTGTGGATTAAAAGGTAGTCATGAAATACCTGAGTGATGTTTCAACTATTTTGTCATATAGCAAAAGCAAATACCACAAGATGAAAAGGAAGGATTTGAAATAGCATGTTAGTCCCTAAGTTCTAGTACAACAATCCAAGAAGAGCTTGTCTCACCCACTTAGCTATCTGAAATGTTATAAAGATGATGTGTACCGGCTATGACATTCTTAAGCACGTAAAACTGGTACTGGGAGTGCCACCAGTTACCACTACCATAGCTGAACAGAGTAGCTACCTCCTTCATCTTGCCTCAGACTGGGTGAGATTCTCTTAGTTGTCCTGGTCTGCAAACACCTAAATCGGCTCATTGCTTAAGAGTAACTGTCACAATGTTTGAAATTCCTGTGAGAGAGGTGACAGCTGAAAGTCCACAGTGAGATTACATAGACCTTTTACAGTAGACGTTTGCTACCTCGATTTCCCTGGTCACTTTTTTTTTTCCCCCAAGACTTCCAGTTTTGTGGCTTCTTCCAGAAAGAAGTAACATGCATCATCCCTACCAATGTGGGGTATGAAACAAGGATACAGATCTTTTAGAAACTTACCCCAAATTCCTGAATTGTACCATACTTATGTACTTTTTCTGAACACTGTCAGGTTAAATAACATGTGCATTTCTGTCCCATTTAAAAATCATTTAAGATTAGAATTATTCTAGAGCAAATCAAAACATAATCCAGAGCGTGGTTTGGCACAGAACCCAGAGGGGGGAGTGTTGTGGTTCTGTTCTGAGTCTGCTCCGAGTCATTTCTGTCTTTGTTCATGTTTAGTGTTTATTTAATGCATGGGACATTAACAATCCTTTGAAAAAGCTCCCAGGTCTCAGTTCCTTTCATATTAGGCTACATAACCATGTGTCCTTTGGCTTATTCTCCTTCTCCTGCCATGAGTTTTGCCTCTTTGGATGTATTCTGGCTTTGTTTCAACATCTCATCCAAACTCTCCTCTGGACCCCATTTGACGATTAAGATGTCTTCCGGAACAAAGGTTATTGGGGTGTCATCCTCCTCAGGCTAGCAACTTATGTCTCAGCTCTCTTGCTTTTTGGATGGATGGAGAATCAGCCCCTTTGTTTTCATCTGAACTGAAATGGAGTAAAACAGTTGTGTAAATTTAGCAGATGGGTTCTTTGAATTACTTAGATGCAGGAATGTCTCATTCCCTACACCAATAGCCTTAAGTGTGAGACAGGCCAATAAATTCTTCAGAACACGCACAGCTGTAAAGACCTAATGAAATTTCTGCCTAAATCCTTGGCTGCACATATATCAGGCACCTGAATTAGCTAAGTAAAACTTCACTGAATTTCTTTCCCTAGATTCCTCAATGCAACCTAATATCTTGTTAGATGCTTAAAGACTTGGTGGACTGTCCACCATTATCAGCCTAGCTGTTGTTTTTAATGATTTGTGCCATTTTATTGTTTTGTTTAAAGAAAAAAATAGTATAGAAGTGGTACTGCAGTAATTGTATATATTTCATAGCAGCACAATCCCTATTGTGACATCACAGACACCTTTTGGAATTGAAAATTTACTTTGAATGTTATTTCTCAAAGGTGGTTTTGGCTCTGGCTTTCTTTACAGGAGATCTAAGCTTGAATCAGCTTCCAATTTCTGCTTTTCAGATTCCACTCCTGAATTAGCTCTTATTAATAGAAGGGGAAATAGTAGCTGCGGATAAAACAGCTGCAGCTATTGATCCTGGACATAGAGTCCAGACCACAAGTTGAAGAAAAGTAGGAAGTACAAAAGATTAATACACAGGAAAAAAATGTTCTCTTATTATTATTCCTTTTTTGATATTGGTGTTCCTTATTTTTAGAGTTGTGCAGCAATGCCTATTGTTACGATGCAGAATGTCCCTCCCAGTGGCAGGAAATGCATCACACCCATGTCCCCATCCTCAATGCCTTCTTCTGTGTACCATATTCATGTCCTGGACCTCTCACTAAATGATTGTTAACTGGTCTTACACTGACAATACATTTCTATATAGCATAACAGTCCACAGTGTGAAGGCACACCTAAACTATTAGAAACTTCTCTAGTTCTGAAGATACAGCAGCTTGTGAGTGCTACATCTGTATCACTGCAGACTACATGCATGGACTGGATTGGATGAAATGAGATGAAATGTCTTTGCACTATAAGCTGTAGGAATGAGAGGAAGATCACATCTGATGCCAGACTTAGGCCATGATGTCTGGTAAAAGATATGGTTGCCTCTATATGGCCTCCTTTACAGCCGAAGGAAGATGGACAGGCACCTCAGGAAGTTGATTCACAACATATGTGTGCTGAAACAACCTCAGGAAGTGATTCTTCTTCCACTGTCTGCACCAGTAGCGTAAGGAGACTAAGCTACTAAATAAGACCCTTAAAATTAATATATGAAGTTAAATGAAGGGAATCCAGTCCTTGCTGTCCATGTTTCTAACACTGTTTGGTTGTAGTTCAGATTCAAAGCAATCACAGGGCATTTAGGAAAATCCAGGGTGGTGAACTGGGCAAAAGCTCGTTCAGCTCCAGCAGTGCCCAGTCTTCCTGGACTGCGTGAGGAAATATGCTTGAGACCCTGAACTCTCCCTTACAGTGAGCTCTGGAATTGCAACTGAGGCAGCTTTTTACCACAGGTCTGAGGGTTGGCAAAGATTCTGGTAGATACTCCGGTCATCTGAGTTATCTCCAGCTTTGTCTGGCTGTGTACGTCTACTTTGTGGCTTGGATCAGCAGGAGCTCCTGTGGAAATCTTCATTAAATAGCTGTTTAAGGGCTAGTTTTCAGTCCTTTGGTGCTTTATAATAGTGCAAAGGCAAAAGCCCTGTTCTGATTTCTAAAACTGGCATATTTCTCTTTGAAATTTTGTGTCTTGCAAAACTTCAGCCTGTTCCAAAGAAAACCATCTGCTGTAGGCTAACTAAGATATTACATGGCCCTCAAAACAGAATGTTAGAAATAAATACTGTAATTTCAAATACAGTGCTGGAAGGAGACTTTGACTTCATTTGTACTCATGGAAATCCAGATTAGCTCAATTTATATGGACTTTCTTCATTCTCAGACAACAGAATTAGTAAGTAAAGTCTCTGTATCAATGCTGTGCAGCATAAATGTTTTTACTCAGCTAAAATCAGACATGACATAGATGACACAGACTTACTTTTGAGACAAGAAGATTTAGGATATTCTGCGGTCAAGGTGCTAAAAAGACTACCTCTCTTTCTAAGACTAATTATGAGAACCTCAGAGTCTACCTATATTTTCCAAGGTAGAAGCCACAGACATTAATTTCTAGAGAACTGGGATATGATTCTAAAGCTCTGTAACTTAAATATTAAGGTTGGTCTGACCCAGCAGAAACAACAAAATAACTTAAAAAAAATTAGAAGGCTTAAAGGGTTAAAAGAATGGCCTGCATTGAAAATGAAGGACACTGTACCCGACTGCACCACTTCCAGAACACTGTTCCCAGCAGCAAAACTGAGGAATGTGTTGTTTACACCAAAATCAAATGTCCTGCACACTGATAACATCGCAGCACAGATGACTTCTCGGTGAAGACCCTTCATCCTAACACCACCAGACAGGAAAGAAGATTGTAGTAGACAATATATACCGTTGTTTTCCATGTAAGCCACCATGAAATCACATTCCCAATGAGGAAAAGGAGGCAACGGGCAGCAATCTGGCCTAAGATTCATGGATACTGGAATATCCAAGACTCTGAAGAAAAAGACTGCCCCATAACAAACAGTGATTCTTAAAGGAGATAAAAACTTGCCTGGAGGTTAGTTTTCAACGCTTGTCAAGAATAACGCCAGAGGCACTAAAAGGACTCAGTAGTTTCTGTGCCTTGTTTTCGGTGTTGAACACAAGTGATCCTGGCCAGACCACTCGGGCACACACATTTAGGTATGTGGGAGTATGTGGGTGTAAACATGGAAGTGATTAAAACCTGAGAGAATGAGTGTGAGTAGGTAAAATCAGTTTATATCATAGAAATTTTGTAGACAAATGTCACCTTCCCCAAGATCTCCATGAGTTTTATTACACTAATTTTTCCACACAACTTATTTATGTAGCTCTTTAAAAGAAAATGCCAATTTATCTGACCTGCAGAATTTGTAATATAAGAAGATATTGTGTTAGCATGCAGCGGCTCACAGATCTATTTATCTTTGAGATAGAACAATAGGAGAAAAGAAGACCTTAAATTCAAAATTCAAGAAGAACCAAGTATGAACCACTTTTGGAAAGGAAAACAAACCAAAAACCTCTACCATAATTAGGCATATTCTTGTAAGCCTTTGGTAGTTTCAGAACAGCTGTGGGGGAAACTAGGTCTTTTTGATGGGTCAGTGTGTGGTACAACAGTCCCTTCAAGTTTATAATGTCTCTTTTTAAGTTCTGAACTTTTGCTTGTATTTTAAAATATATTTTTTCCAGTAAAAGAAGCACTGAAACAGGACACACTTCAAATTCTTCTGTGGATTTAAATTTATTACATGTAATTTATCAACTTTGATCCTAAAAGATGTAGACATAAAACAATAGACAAAACATCTGCCACTGGAATTACACCACTTCAGAAGTAAAATGTGGTAACTGATGACTTCCAGCCTTGTTGTTTATCTCTTTAAATCTATTTATTTTCTGTATTTTATTACTTTGCATCGATCATGTGGATTCATAATGCTCATGTAGGTTACTCTTACCTACATTTCTATTCTCTTCCACCCCTACTGACTCCTAGCCCGCAGACACTCTTTCATCTTACTTTATTTTCAGAGCTCAGCATCCTGAGCCTTTTCTAATCTTAAAAACCTCTTCATTTGTTTTACCTGCTTTTCAGCCAGTGGTGAGAGATACATACCTAAAGGGCCCATCCTAAAAGAAGCATCTGTGGTCAGTGGCTGGTGCTGCTTTTCCGAGTTTTGTCTCATTCTCTGCTGACTATGAAAGAACATGGCATAGAGCAGATGCCTAGCTTATGGATGACTAAAGTTTCGAGTTGACTTTTACCAATTGTATTTTATCGATCATTGATATGTTCAGGTTTCTGTGGTCTTGACTTTTGTAACTTCCTGGTCTGAAAGTGCTTCTAAATTGGCCATCCACATTAAGCAGTTTCATTTGTAAAAGTAGTCCCATTGGATAAATATAGGGGGGGGAAAAATAGATACTCCATGCAATCTTAGGAAAAATATTATTCTGCTTATGGCACGTTCTGTGGCTAATATTCTGCACTGGTATTCTCTAAATCTCTTGATTGGTTCCAAAGACAGAGTAGGCTAACTATTAACCACATAGTTAGATGGTTGAAGGTAGGTGGTATGATTCCCTTTCAGTGTTTTCTGGCTTGGAAGGCTGATTGTGATTTGAAGACTTGCAACTGTTGGCAAAGAGAAACATGCTTTACTGTATTTCTCTACTATATTCTTCCTGCTTTGTGATTTTTCATAAAGAATATTACTTAGAGTAGCAAAGGAAATACAACCCCCCCACACACTCCCACCCCCACCCCCCCAAACCCCATCGAGAATAATACCATTAAGTGATATAGAATAATTTCTGTTTCAATTTTTTAGTAAAGTGCATGTTGCCAAAAATAAACAAACATCTGGAAGACAAAGGTCCGTTCTGTGCAGTATATAGTCCAAGTAACATCTTTGTCTTGTTACAATCTTGCGTGATTTATCAAATATGTAAAAGATAGAAAGCTGCACGGATCAGATGACTGATAATGGGAAACAGACTTTTACCTTTAAGTTACTGGTTCAAGTCCAACCTGTGTACAGCAAGCAAATACTGCTCGTGCTCCAGGCCTGGTATGTGATACATGTGTATCAGTGAACTCCTACTCCTTTACCAGTGTAAAAATGGCAACATCATTAAATTCACAGTAATAACTGGTATTTTTTATGACAGTCACATCTGGTGCAGGACACTGAATAAATAATGATAACTAACTGCTTGGAACAGTTTCTGTAGAACCCAGATTTATCACATTGACAAGGAAACTATGGGGAGGCTTTCAACTGCGCATCTCCAAAACTAGATAACATCCGGTAATAAAAGAGAGATAACAGTAGAGGAACAGAATTACTAGAAATTGATACCTCTGCTTTGGTATCCAACAGCTACAGTGATTAATCAACTAAGAACACCTGAGAAAGCATAAAGCAAATCACAAATCCCAAGCTAGTAAATTCCATAATGTATGCCCTCAAAGATTCAGACAAGCGGCAGTCAGTGTAGATGACCCAAATCCCATGACAAGTGAAAGGAACATTATCTTAGATCTGAAGCCTATTTACAAACTGTATCTTGAAAAAGGTCTTCTCCAGAATATTATTTTCAGCAAAACTGCCACAGAAGATGCATACAAAGCCATTAACAGGTCTCAAAACCTTTGGATTTTGTTCCAAAGTTCAGGACAGGGACTCTTATCTGATTTCCACAAAACTGGTGAAGAAGTAAACCGCATGTGCAAGCACTTTAGTGCAGTACTACCCCAGGTCAATAAAAGTCTGGAATGCATCTCTCCCTCTAGGCTTCCTCCATTCGGAGAACATCTGTCCCATTTCCTTTGTTCCCAAAGTCTTCTTTTGATTTGTCCCCAAGTCCATTCCTGGTTAAGCTGTCTTACTGTCAGTGCTGCAGATGGGAACATCGTGTATTTGTCTGCACAAAGCAACAAGGTACATCCTCAGTCTTACTTACACCAACAGGTTACTCAGTCACAGTTCAGCTGAAGTTCAATTTGCTCACTTGATCACCACGTGTTTTGCGAAGTTATGATCCTAGTAACTGTATCAGGGCAGTTTTATCCATAAACCCTACTTAGTAATAGTATCTATGGCTTATTGGAATGCGCCTAAAGAATATACAGAGAACCTGAAGGGTGCTCAGTCAAAATCTCAGTCTGTGAGGTTCAGAGTGCTTCCTGGTTATTCATCGCTTCCATATTCTCTGTCTTCAGTGAAACTAATTGATGCAAAATATTTGACCTTACGACCACCATATAACTTAAATTATTTCTGTGCAAAGGTAGATTTTAGGTGGTTATTTAGATGTTCTCAGGCAGTCCAGGATCATAATGTTTAATACTGCCAGTAATGATATATAGCTACACTGCAAGATCTAGAGAGTCTATTATGAAGTGTAAAGTGTTTTCTTCCAAAATCATGGTAAATATATATACCTATACAAATATACATAGATATTTCACGTAAATATATTTAAAATCTATCCTGCCTAGGAATAATAAGACAAAAAAGACACTACTTGCTGAATATTACATAGCTAAGCTAAGAGATTCAAGTAGGGATCAGAATATAGCTAAAGCCTTGCTCATGCTTGCAACCCAGACGTCAGGTGTGTTAGTTCCTTTAGCTCGTATAGTCTACATAGAAAGCCTAATTTAAAAAATCCTAACCACCTGTACAGTCTGGATGCAATCTACTTTACCTGTCTTTTACAACTAGAATTTATGGGCACTAGTGTGAGTGATTTCAAGAATCGGTTCTCCTTGGGGACAGCAAAGCCGGCAGTAGCTGGTGGCTCATGTCAAAAAAGGAAAGGTTTGATCAGGTGAAAAACTCAGGATTCAATAATTTTATGGTGGTGTTGTGCTAGAAGTGGAGGAAAATCTTTACTAAAGCATAATTTTAAGCTTCTGTGCCTTTGCACTTGGGATGAAGATACTGTGACAAAATTCCTACTTTTGATCATGCCTTAGATACAGGCTAAGGAGTGTTGACTGCAGCACAAGGGTGCAGCACCCACAGAGGTGGATGTGTTACCTAACTTTTAAGCAGTACCTCAGATCTGCAATTGTCAGATCTGATCATTGTCAGGGATTTTAATCTTGATTAAGAAAAATCCTATAAAATTTAGCAGTTCCTTTCATGAAACTCGAAATCCTATTTTTTACTCTCCACTCAACTTAATTAGTCAAACCAGTGAATTTTATTGTGTTAACTCTAATTCTAAAGATGCATTCAGCTGATTTTGCTATATGAGAACTTCAGGATAAAAATGAAGTTGTAGCAATTTTCTTGCATCATATCACCCCTCTTAAAAAGAGTATTGTGGACTTGCCAGGCTTGTTGCAAAGGGGCCCATGTTTGCAAAGAGGCAGAGTGGTTTACTGTTATCACCCAGACACTGACAATCTGCTCTAGTTGTGTGACCTTTGCAAGTTACTTTGCCACTGTATCTTGATTTCCCCATGTGTGATAACATTGTTTGACCATCCCAGGGCCCCCATAATTTTTAAAGTATGTTAGCATTCTTAAAACAGAGCCTGAGCAGCTACTTTGGATTTGGGTTTATGCTGGTACAGTTTAAAAGTTTATGGTCAAATGACTTGCATCTTTTTGATACTTCACAACAAATTTTCATTTGTCGCACAGAATATATCAATTTTTATCACAAATCTAACTTTAAATAAATATGGAAAAAGCATTTTGTTAGTATAAGTTCTTGCTAATAAAGTATATGCAGTGTGCATGCATCTGTGCATACAAAAAAAACATTTAAAACACCGAGATAAAAGTGAATAAGAATGTTGAAGTTTCATGAATTCTTTACACACCATCAGAATTCATTATAGCTGCCGGATAAAACACAGCTCAAGCACTAAACCTCAGAACATATATGACCTCTAGTGGGAGAATCTGAATAACTGGAAGAGAAACAGCTGCCAGTGGAAGTAAACAGTAATATTTCTTGTTTCCTCTTAATTTTCCCTAGACAGAGATTGGGACAGCACTCCCTTCTATAATTCAAGAGAGTTACTCTTCTGCACCATTGACAGAAGAACCTGATGAGGAAGCATCAACTCCAAAATTAATTGATGGATCTTCAGCACAGGGGTCTGGGGTTCTTGGACCCCAAACTCAGGACGGTTAGTAGGAAAGAGCAATGAGTTTCACGTGTGTAGCTCTGCTTTGAGTGAGCCCACTTTGCTTGCTTATGAACTGCCTCTCTTACTGAAGAGGAGGTATACAATTTCTGTACCTCTCTTACGGTAGAGATGTATCACACGGCTATCTTGAATGCTCTGAAGTCACACAGGTGACTAGTCAAAATGTTTCCACACAACTTCACTAGCGCACCAATGAAGATTTTTTCAAATAAAATTTTATTAACACGCAAACACAACTTAAAAATTTGCCAATTGTTGGCTAATGCTACCAGTACTTTTTTATTGACTTAGATTTCAATAACATTACCAACTATCTTTATTTTATAATGATTTGCTACATGATTTTTATAAATGTGTTCATACAAAATATAATTAAAATGTTGAACAATTTTTGACCATGAAAAATAGAAACTATGAAACTTAAGGAAAGGGAACTGTTTAGAAGTTTTCAATGAAGCTGATTTTCTGTTCTTCTGACAAGCTATAGTGAAGTAAGAACTTTCTACATCTCACAGGGGAATTAAATTTCTAAAACACAATCTGTCCCTCTCCCACACAAACTTTGTGATTTCAATAATTGGCATTTGTTAGCAGCTACTCTAAACTCTTGCAGTGGAAGCTTAGTAGAGTCATCCACTGCTGTGATGGTTCTTTGTGTTGTGTGGTTAGCAACATACAACAACAGAAAAAGCTTACTTTTTACTATGCTTAACACTATAACTGAATGCCATAGAAGACAAATTAAACAGGGGGGCCGAAGAGTTCATGCTTCCAAAAATGTGTGTTCAGTGAAGAGAAATTAATCATTCCTAGTCTTGTTTTTATACATATTACTAGTGAGCCTTGACCAGGCAAAAAAAATACACTGATGTCAAAACAAATAAAAATGGAAATGAGAATTTCCCAGGTGAGGTCTGAAAAAACCCACACAATTTCCTTCAATTTTGAAAGCTGTGGGATGTTACAAAACATTTCATGTAAATATTACATATTATGAATTCTGTATCTGTCAACATTTTTGAGCATCGAATGCAAATCAACCAGTGCATCAACTAAAGATATGCATGGGAGGCTCAAGGCTGTAACATATCAAATCAGATTTTTTTTTGTGTCTTTATTTTGTTTCAGCAAAATATTTTCCTGTCAGATGTTGCTGCTGTTCTTGGCTTGGTACTGGATAGACTACAAGGCTGAGGAACTTCAAGCCAAGTTCATTTTTGTTGTTGATATCTTTTTGAATGCTTCCTATACCTCTATCATTTTTCAGTCTACACCAGCCATAGGTGACAAATACCACTCCTCCAAGATCAAAAATAGTGCAGAAGGGGAAACTCTCTTCACGTACTATGTTGCAATATTTTGAAGAAATGTCAGCCATCCTAAACTCTACATTCATTTAGGCCGAGATTTGCTGGAATGGTTCAAGGCGTCACAATTTATTTTTTTCCTTGTGTCAGGCTTGCCCCCCTGTAGCTAATTTAAACTGTCCTGAGGGGGAAGTTAGGGAAAGCATAAAAATAATCTCATCTCTCCCGAAATGTTATTCCTGGATGTCCAAGTAGAGATTCTCAAATAAAAGAATACTCTGGTCACTGATTCTTTATCTTGCCTGAAAAGACCCCACATATATAGCCCACCTTCAGTTAGTTACTGCTGCTTGTTGGTAACTGATACAGATTAAGAAGGCAAATCTTCCATGTAGCCACAACTGATCCGGAGAAAAAAACTCATTTGCAAGAAAACCACTTTCATGCTCGTTAATTATGCTACTATTTTATAAAGTAACCAGAACAAACAATCAACCATCTGCTACAAGGAGGAAGAAAACATGAAACAGAGAAGTATTTCTATGGGATTAAAAGATGAGAAACAGATATGCTGATTTATACCCATAATCAAAGAAAAGATGTATCAAAAATTCAACACACATCACAACTAACAACTTTTCCTACCGAAATTACATTCAGACAAACCAGTCAGTGTCACAATTGTCACCAAATTTGAACAGTATCATCAAAAGAAACTTCTGAATTCATGGTATTCATGCCCTTTTACGACTGAGATGAAATGGCTTCATTTTTCATATTCATGAACCATCCTATTTGGTGGTAACCGAATGTTTTGTTAACATGGTGACCAAGTTACCTTAACTCAGACTGATAGAGAAATTCTTAATGATTCTGAATTTCTCAATCAGAAAATGTAATTAAACAACACGCAAAGGAAATGGAGGTTCTTCTCCGTATCTCTGTAAGAAAATATTAATCTCCTTACAAATTATTCAGAAGTACTATTTACGGAACCAAACTTGGGAAATCATAACAAGTTTTAGTCATCAGCTGTTCTTTCTCCATCTAGATGGAACTGAACACTTGCCAGCTTAGGGGAAAATTGATCTTCGGTTAGCTGCTGTCACCGAATACGTTATTGTTATAGTCTGAGAAACGCTATATCAAAGCAAGTTAAATGACATTCTAATAGGCATACACAGAAAAAAAAATATTTTTAAGCAGGATTTAATCACTTTGTTGTTGCAATTATATGATGTGGTGATCAAAACAGAATGGGAATGAATTTTATCATCGAAAAAATCTTGTCATTATGTGCTTAGGTGAGCATTTCATTGTAGTAATTCACACCTAATTTTGTATATTTTTTTGTAACAAACTTTTCTTTTAAATTCTTTTATAGGCCTTCCCACTTGCCTTCTGTGTACATGTCTAGGGACCACAGTCTACTGTGACGATCATGAGCTTGATGCTGTTCCACCGTTGCCTGAGAAAACAATGTATTTCTACTCACGCTACAACAGAATCAGAAAGATCAACAGAAATGACTTTGCTAACTTAAGTATGGATAGAAGTGCTGTTGCAATTAGCGATAAGTTCTATGATTTCTGGCTCATACTAATCTAAGACATAGTGACTCACTTTATGTAATGTTTGATGACGGTCGGAATATACACATAAATGCACATATGGAAAAATTGTTTGCTACTTTTGAATGTAATGTAGATTCTATGTCAAATTTTCAAATTCTGGAATTATTAGGAATAACAACTGTCATCTATCTTATTGCTGTTACTTGCAATCAGCTTTGGAAATGTAGAAAAAAACCCAAACTTCACGGAACATTTGTAGCATATTAGAAAGTACTGTTTTCCTAAAAAAAAAATAAGTTCTCAGGTAGACATACTTTCAAATATTTGCAAAGTATATGTGTGAAAGGAATTTTACCTTTAAATTTTACCTTTAAAATATATGTTCATTGGTTTGTTCCAGAATTGTCTAGTAAAATCTTCAGTAAATGAATACTGCTAATCCAAAGCCATTTGTGGCCTAAATCTGGCCAAAATTGGTGGTTTAGGTAGCTTACGCTTTCACATTTCCTACTTGAGATTCTTAAAGATATCTGATCTTTCAGGAAGTATTAAGCCTACTCTGTTTAGGGATAGGGACTGCCATACACTCACCAGCCTGAACATCAAACCACATTATGTGGTTTTTGTTTTAGACCTAACTTTTTTTAAAGAATGCTTATTGATTTCATGAAGAAAAACGTGGAATCAGTGCCAGAAAGGTTATTACAATAATTCAGAGGAATGCGAAGATCCTTTTATGAAAGAAAAATACAAGGGTTTGGCTTGCTCAGACCAAGATGAAGATTGGGAAGGAATACAATTGGTATAGAAAAGAACCCAAGGGGAATAAATACTAAGAGAGAAAATTTATTTAGGCCAAAATATACTGCTAGCATAAGAGTAAAATAATAGAATAAAATAAAATAACCATGAAAAACGTTCTGGGTAGAAAATAGAAGTAAGCTAAAGAAATAATACATTTAAAATTAATGCATATTAATGCACTGATATTTAGACATTATTGTCCTTTGCCAAAAATAAGATTAAATTTCTTTTTCTGACTGGAAAAAGTGTTTCAGTGTATTTTAGAAAAAAGTCAACATATCAGATTTCTTACATATATGAAAATGTTGAAAATAAAGAAACGTGGAACAAGGTGGTAGAGAATATGTTTATTTCCCTTTAAATGTTATTTTTCCAAAAGAAAGATTCCCAGAAAGATTCCCAGAACATACAGATATTTTAAAACTATTAACTTTAAAATCTTTCACTGAAAGATGTATGAAGAATGACACAGGCGATTCTAGACAGGATGAGAAGGAGATGTTGGTCCCCTTCCTTAGAACTGTTCAAATATGGATTATTGCATTACATACAGAGAGCGAGTGCTGTCACATAGTGGGTCAGGAATGGATCCAATTCAAGACATTTCACCTGTAATGTAAATAATCCATTTGCCTTTTTCTTTTTTAAAACTTCCTGGAAATACATTCTTACATGCTTGTTGTATCTTATTTCTGTGCCAGACAACTTAAAGACGATTGATTTGAGTGCAAACTTTATATCAGAGATCCATGAAGATGCCTTCCGGAGATTGCCCCAACTTGAGGAGCTGGTGCTCCGGGACAATAGGATAAGGCAACTCCCTGAGTTACCATCTACCTTAACATTCATCGATGTTAGTAAGAACAGACTTGGTCGCAAAGGAATACGTAATGAGGCATTTAAAGTAAGTGTGGGTTTGATGGGAAAATCTTTTTTTCCTCTCTCCAAAGGATGTGGTCGGAAGATTAAGATTATAGGCACCATGACTGAGCTGGCTGCTGAGTAATCTATAAAGATGGAGCTGGATATGAGACCCCTTTTTATTCTTCTTTACAAAGATCCACACAGGACACGTGATGGCATACTATGTTTGTATCTATGAACCAGCTACCCAAGTGACTAGCAAGACTCCAGAAAGCTGCTTGATGTTCCCTTACCAGCAGGCAGGAGGAAAGGGCAAAACTAGGGATGCTGCTGCTTCAAACTTACTCTGCTATGTGCCTTGCTAGAGTATGCATTAAATGTATATACTTTCTTTCCACCTTGAAAAGCAGGGAAATTGGAACCTCTGAGTGATTGTCCTTCCTCAAGAATTTTGGTGGATAGAAGCAGCCATGTACTGCTCCTAATTGCATGTGAAATCTGAATTCATTATGGAATATAGGCTAGTTTTATATGTTAGACCTGGCTGATATGTACTATTTAATTCCATCTAAGAAGGTAGCTAACCAGCCATCTCTGAATTCCTCCTTTGGAAGACAGGTTCTCTTGAAGCAACAAACTGCAGTTGCTGAATCAGATATTTTCTCCTAGCCCAACATAAGGCAGCTGTTGGGAATAGGAACGATGGGCAAAAATCAGTCCCCCAAACTGAGACTTTGGCCTAGAACCCTTTTCTTCTGCACTCACCTGATTTTAGCCACGAGGAGTCTAGGCCTTTATCTTCCATATTTGCCCTGATATCTCAGAGTTCTGTCAGTAGGAATTAAATTGGGACACTGCACTCAAAGAAGTAGTTAGGTACCATGGTAACTTGTGTGTGTAAAAAGAGGGCAAAATAAGAGTATTCTACTGAGCCTTATTGACCTAGCCAAATTCATATCTTACTATTGTTATAACTTCTGGATGAAACTGCTTATTCCACTAAATCAAGGGAGAAAATGATTTAGCTTTTCAGACAGAATGAGAAATTTATTTTTAGCTCAGGCATTTCTTATGCAGTTGTAATTTGCTTCAACACCAATACACTTCTGCAAAATTGAGTAAGCTTGTCACAAAAGCAAGAAAACAGATGGAATAGGAAGCCTTTCTCCATAACGACTGGGAGAGGCAGTATTTTCACGTTAAAACAACACAGAATTACATCTCTAATTATTAAGTCTCAAGACATTTCAAATAATTTTTTTCCTTCATTTTAATCCAAACACCTAATCTTTAATAGAAACACTTCTCAGCCTGTGCAAATGACAGTTCATGACTGTCTGAATTTTTGCTTTTTTCAACCATATCATGCTGAAACAAAATGCATTACTATCCAGCAGTGCTCATTGCAGTGATAAATTTCAAACTTGCTAGATATTTTTTAAAAAGTCTGTCATTTTCCCCTGACTTTCTCCTTCATCCTCTAGGATCTGCATGAACTGCAGCATCTTTACATCACTGACAATAACTTGGACCACATTCCATTGCCGCTCCCTGAAAGCCTCCAATCTCTTCATCTTCAGGTAGGCTACAAAAGTAACAGCTCTATATATTATGTTCAAATAGTAAGTAAAACTGGAAAGGGTAACTATTGACTTGGTTTTTTTTTCTTCTGTTTATCCAAAAGTGTACTTACGTGACTAAACAAACTATTTGAAACATACAATTAACTAGTGAATGCAGAATTTGAGAGAAGCAAAATTTATCTCAGTTAAGTTTTAATTATTAGAACTTGTAATACAGTATTTTTCAAACATAAAATTCTAGATTCATTGTTAGTACAGATTAAAGTTAGATTCACAGCTGTCAAGAGCACCAGCAGTCTAAGAGACTTCAAAGACAGAAATCCCTCACACTGCTCATACAAATCTTCCAACAGGAATACTTTTAGATACTCATAGAAAGTTGCTTTATATATTGGTTGTATCTATACCCAGTGTATTTCATTCTTTTAATAAAGGTCATTTCCAGGTGCTAACATTTTTTCAGCCGAACTTTTCCATTTGACTATGTGGGAACATTCCATCCATCATCTTTCTGTAATCCTTTTTTTCGTAGTTGCTTTTACCTAAACTTTTGTTTCTGAATCCTTCCTTTTAACCTTTTCTATGTCTGCTTCTTTCCCTTTATCTCCTCTTGTACTGATGCCCAGTTTTGATTATCAGAAGATGTTTTTATTTATTAGATAATACAGAAAAAAAACTTTTAATAAATAACCTGGTGTAACATACATGGTTTGACATCTATCTATCAATAAATAAATCTACAGAAACACTCTGCTTACTATTTTTTTTTCACTTGCCCATGCCTTTAAGTTAAATATTCAGTGCTATGTGCTACAGACAAAAGCTAGTGAGCTGGACACCAATTTCTGACTATCAAAGAAATGGAAAAGGGACAAATTTTCAGACAGTCCTCATTTTAGGAGATGACCTTTTTAGTCTTAATTTTCAGACAATATTGTATTCTAGCAGTTCATTGTTGAAAACAGTTCACTTCGAGAACAAAAGCTCAGTGAAGATAAGGTATATAAGAGGAATTTAAATCAAAGGAATAAAACCTGAAGCATTCAATTTTCCCTGTATATATTCAGATGTGGGCTAAGCTAATGGGAGAGGGCCTGGGGGAAAGAAATTTGTCACAGATCAAATTGCAGTTCTGTGTCTTTGCAGGTTGAGGTGTATCATGCTGTCAGTATGATAATTACGGTTCTGTGATTTTTGGACCAGCCTGCGCTGGTTCCAATTTGCATTGATAAGGCTCTTGAATATGATCCCTCAAATGAAAATGCTCTATTCTTCCACCAGGCCCCTCCTGCAAAGCCTGTCTCTGCTACATGGTCTGAGTTACTCAGTTTTGAAGTTTTGCACTGGTCAAGAAATTTTCCTACTTCTTGGGAGATTTCTCTGTTGATGACTTGCAGTGACAATGGGGTCTCCTGGGTTCAAACAAGTGTCTCTCTAGGCACTGAAAATACATCCATAAATTGTTCTTCAAAGAGTAAAAAATTGCTTTCAAGCAACTATTCTGATAGTTTGTTGGTTTTTTTTAGAACAACAACATTCAAGAGATGCATGAAGACACTTTCTGCAAAATGAAAGATTTTACTTATGTACGGAGGGCTCTTGAAGACATCAGACTGGACGGTAATCCCATCAACCTGAGCAGAACACCTTATGCATATATGTGTCTACCCCGTTTGCCAGTTGGTAACCTCATGTAAGCTTTGACCGAAGCCAATACTGTCATATGCTATAAGAATCTTTAAAGACAAATCATTAACTCACTGCTACACTACGTAAGATGCATTTTTTCAAATCTCATTTATTTGGTAAATATTTCTATTAATAATGAAGTTGATTGCTGAGATGCAACGAATAATATGAAGTGCTAAAAGAACTCCATTATCTACCCAACTGTAAGTTGTATAACAATATCAAGAAAAATATTTTACTACAAAAACTGTACTGAAGGCAATAAAAGATCAATGTAAATGCAAAATTTTATGCTGAATTATACAGCTCTAATGTATGAATTCTAAAGTAAAATAACTTTATTTGTCAAAATATAAGTATAACATAGTAAATAAAGAAATTAAATATGTGTACACAATTGAATATTTAACTCTTTTTCATTTAATTAATTTTTTTTCTCAGAGATACATCCATTTTTCTACTTCTTTCCTTAAATATCCCTTCATTTTGGAAAAGTACTAGCAGTATTCCAAAAAGTGTGTTTTCTTTAGCAGACAGAATCTTTCCTTGAATGAATAATGAAATATAGAGATTAAACTTGTATCAAATTACCCCCAAAAAAGTACATAAACTATTTATTTATACTTTTTCAGTAATAATTGGTCTTTGTAATGCTGATGGGGCCCAAAGCTGTCTTTTGTATCTTTGATAAACTTGCCTGCCAGATTATATGGCAAATAAAAACCTCATGAAAAATAGCCTATTTGAGAAATACTGAACTTTATTCTGCATAGGAAGTGGAAAAAACTCCCCTTGATATATTTTTACATTCACACAAAATACTGCAGTTCAATATACTGAGAACCAGAATTCAGACACCCAAGTAACAAATATCCTTGTGGAGCCATGATTTGGGTTCTAATTATTTCAAGCAATTCCACTGAACTTTTCTGCTTTACTGTTTAAAAGTCTTGCCAGTTCAAGATTAGAAAATTCCCTGCCTGTCAATAGTTTTCACAACTCTCCTCCATTTGTAGGGGAGCTGTAATATATTTTTTCTAGGGAGTAATCTCCCAGAAAATATACACTAGATAGAACACAGGTACTTGCTCATTCTGTTCTATAGTGACAAGCAGCAAATAACATCTGCACATCTTCAGTGATAAAGGTTTGATGAGAAATTTCAGCCAAAAAAATCCCCATAAAATGTAACAAATCCTTCCGCTTACACAAATCAATATTTGTTTAATATCAAAGCTGCCTTTCATCTGACTGAACATATATGCTCATTTAAAATGTAGGTGAAGTTGACTTGCTAAATTTCTCTTGGGCGAGGCAATGGAAACTCTGTTCACAGAGACCACATTCTTCACCCTCACCACCACTTTCTGGAGGAGAACACACTGGGAACATGGACAGCAGGTTTGTATGCAACAGCCTCAGACAGGCTAAAATCAGAGGCGAGGAAATGCAGCAGGCTGCAATGACTGCCTTGCTGACCACACCTCTACCAATTTGACAGTCTTACTTGAAAGCTAGATAGACAAAAGAATTCCAAACCAAACACAACAGCTGGACCCTTCACTTCTGTTTAAAATAACTTTTCTTTGTTTTCAGATACTTATGCAGAACAAGCTGTAGAACAACAGCTATCTTCATTTTAACATTTCCTTCCGAAGACATGAATTGTTCTTAGATACATGCTCTTAGAGCTGAGACAGTATTTTTTGTCCATCCTTCAGTTCTCTTCTCTCTAATAGTAGCTGAAAGGCAATGATAAAAACAAACAAACAAACAAACAAAAAAACCCCAAACAACCAAACCAACCAACCAACCAACCAAAACCTTCCAAGCTGCAGAAGTTGTTTCAGGCCTAAAATCTGAACCTACAGTACTGTGCTTAGTGGTCAAAGGGATGATGTGCAGTACATCCTTAAATTCACAGAATCCACCCTACTTTGTTCTGTAGCCATTTTGTCTTACCTTTGGGACTCAGTTTCCCTGTTCTGTCAATCTATACATAAATAATCAGCTTTTTATTGTTTTGTCAATCAAATGAAAACTAATATTGAGGAGGAAAAATATCATTTGTCTACTGGGTTGTTGTTTTCTTAGAAATCTCTGTCTCTGTCAATGTGTGGCACTGATAGTGGATACTGTCTCCAAAAGGTTATGATCTCTTAGGGTACTTATGCACTGCTTTCTAAATACCAGCCAGAGCTTGCACCCACCATCCCCTTCTGTGCACCTGCATTGCTTGGGCATAAGCCTATGTTCAGACACAAGATTTAGGTAGGCTTTGGGGCACACTTTGAAAAACAACTGTGATTCTGTGTTGGTTTTAAATGTCTGTGTACTCAGGTCCCTGATATACAGACAGGTTGAACGTTGCCTAATTTAGCCATTTAGCCTGCAGCATTAACATATCTTTCAGACATCTCCCAGATATGGCCAGTGCCACGCAGACAAGCTTACTTCTAAAAGAGTCCTAATATTGCATTGCAAATTTATCTCCAAAGGTTTCCAAAGAGAACTAGCTAGTCAAGTTCACGTGGTTAACATAGGTACAGACATTGCCTTACACTCCAATTCAAGTAAACTGTTTTCCCAGTGCATAGCAGGTAAGCAGCAGCAGCAGAAGGCTCTCTATTGCAATATTGTAAGAAGACGACTCTCTATCGCAACATTTTATGGCAATCTAATTAACATGAATATTAGATCCCTACAGAACAGGGACATTTTTGTACCCAGATGTGTTTCATTACCTATAAAATCTATGTAAGTATATCAGCCTCAACCTTACACCCTGATTGTGAAGCTCTTTCCTCTCCAGAAAATGGAGGTGTAAGCGAAAGAACTCCTAGGTTCGAATGAGTGACTTGCCTACCAAGGGAGAGAAAATGAACAAATAGATTTCCAGGGGGTTACAGAATATAATGCAACAGAAGGAACTGTGCTGCCAAAGAACATCTGGGACTGAGCTGGAAGAAAGGAGGCGAGCTGAGGCAAGGACAGAATATGGAATGGCATGATGAAGCAAGAGAGGAAGAAAGCAGGATTGAGAGCAGAGAGAGATTATTCTGGTTCTCTCCCATCTTGCTGAAAGGTGGAGGGGGAGCAGCAAAACCCCAGAAGTCTTAGACTCTAGCTGCATGTATTTTTACGCTAAAGAGATTCCAGCCATTCCTTTTCACTCGCACCTCACCCCTCATGCCATCACCAGCTCTTCATGTTCCCAGTGGATCACATGTGCTCTGGAAAAGATAGAAATTTAAGGGTTGGGGGGGGAGTGAAGAATATACAAAGGAATGTGGGTGTTCAGATATCTGCCCCCCAAGCATATACTATGGTGCGTACCTGCAATTAGAAGACTGTTTTGCAGGCTACTCTCAGATCAAGGACAGTGAGGAAAGGGTATGCCAAAAAAAAAGGAGAAATTTCTGTGATAGATAAAAATCAAGTATTGTACTCCAGAAGCCAAGAAATACTAAATGGAATATAATCTCTCTAAAGTCTGCCTTGGAAGAAAGCTCCAAAACCACAGACCAGAGCTCCATCCCTTGCATAGCGGTCAGCTATACTAATATACTGTAGACCTTATCCAGTTGCAGAATATTAGCCACGTAGTTCACAGTTTCTGTGCATATGTGTTTTTTTTTGTGCGGATTCTCTGAACTTCAGTCTTTGTTCCACATTACAAATCAGACCAAGTCTCACGGAACTCAGCTGTGATGCTCAGGTGCAGACCTGCTTCATGTAAACAGACCTCCTGAAGCCCGCTACCAAATTCCATTTTTCAGAGGTTTGGGAGAGGTGTTCAGCATGCAGGGTACATGTGCTACCTGCTCTGCCCAAGCCTTCGCTTCTCTCTCTCCTGCAACAGCACTGCCAAACATAAAGTCTAAGCCTGTGCTTGTCTTTCAAGCAGTCTTGCAACTTCCCCATTCAAGCACATGCCAAGCGTATGCCTGTGTTAGGGAAAAGAAACATTTTGACTTCTGCAACTGTGAAAGTGTGAGACAGGCAAAAAGTCAATGCGAAATTTCACCAAAAAGAAGTCGTAGCAAAACTGCAACAAAGGAGAAGCCGACAAAAGCTCCTACAATGTGTCCTGTGGTCAGAAATGTCCTGCCTGGCACACACAGGAAATTAAAAGAGCTCTGGAGATGCAGAAACTAGACAGCTCTATTCTTACTGACTTCTGTTTCCAAGGTCTGTGAAGACTCCCGGGGGATATTATCAAGGCTATGAGCACTAGTGTAGCTGTCATTTTCCACTGACTTTTGTGAGAGAAAAGCCTCTAGAAATTTTCTACTTGAGTTATCTTCACACTACTTTTACAAAGTGAATGTGCATGAACCTGATTGATTTTAGCAGAAGATAGATAAAACCAGAACAACGAAGAGCCTTGAAAAAAATGTGTAAAGAAAAAAACTAAGCATTATAGACTGTACCCAGTCCTGTGCTCATACTATAAGTCTGTGCTTCCTAGGGGAAACAAACAAATGAACAAGCAAATAAAAACATTAATAAGCACAACATTCTGGTGCAAGTTCACAAGGCCAAGCACACTCACTACATTCTCGATTTTATTCATTGTACATATAGAATATCAGTTGTGATCCCCTTTAAATTGCGAGTGGATGTTTACACAAAAATAGTAATCTCTTCTGTTCTCTGTCACTGAGTCTACTATTTTCATTATTCTGCAAGAACAGTATACTCACTCTTGTTTGGTTGCATTTAAAAACGATGTTTGCGTGAGTTTCTATAATTATTTCAAGAGCAATGTATATTAGATTTGGGTTTCTCATCCATTAAAAAAACATAAATTTCAGGCAATAAGATAGAAAACTCATGGTAGGTAAAAGGGTGTGTGCCCAGGTAGGTGGGTTTGAAAAAGTGATGAAGCCAGAAGGACACAACAAAGGGAGAGAATCTTATATCTCTGAAGTTGAAAATGCAAACACTTCTCTCAGCAACTGAATCAGGTGGAATTTTGAGGAGCAAATCCAGACCCAGACCACCCTAACATCAAATAATTGTTTCGCAGTTAATCCGTGGGATAGAAAGGGGTACATTTTCAACACAGGCAGACAGGTATACCGCTTTAATTTAAGTTCTCTGCCCCCCACAGAGTGAAAAGCATGTACATCCTTTGTATGCAGAGTCTAAGTACCTGAGTGACAAACAAAAGGTGTTAGATTTGCAGATAGTTCTCTTTGCCAAATATTCGATATTGGGCCAAGAACCTGGAAAGTTTGTTAAGAATAAAAAACTGAATACAAAATAAATTAATTTACAAAATGAAACCCAAACAAATAGTGATTCCGAGCTTCTCTGTAGCCAAGCCTTATTTGAGGAAATCGGCTGTGCTTCGCTGAATTCAGTCCTTATCTCTCTCCCTTGACCCCTTGTGCACTATTCTATTCTTATTAACACAGAATTTGCGTGCCTGCAGAAAACACCTGCAGTGTTTGACCTGCTGGCTCCAGAGTGGGACACCAAATGATGTGTCTGATGCCTTCTCTGCTGCAGGACCTTAGTGCCATGGAACATAAACAAAACAGCTGCAGCTTCCGCCAGTCAGTTACGACAACACAGTGAGCGTGACATCAAGTCTTCTGGCTTGCCTCATCCTGTTTTTCAGGTTGCAGGATGGTATTTCCACTTATTCTGAATCCACAGTCTGAAAACGTATGTTCTGCTCTGAATTCCTTAATTGACCAGGCCTTACACTACCCTTGTAGCATGAAAGTGTGAGCAGAGGTCATACAGTTGATGCTCTTCCCATTTCAGAAAATAGTTCGGAGGTTAGCACTAACAATGCCAAGGTTACATGTTTGAGTCATGTATGGGCCAACCTGCAGCTGTTTTCCACCACTCCTGTCTAGACACATGGCAAAGTCCTGGAAGTGGAGAGACTCCTCTCTCTTCAGGGGTAATTTCTTCAAGTCCCTCTCTGCTAGGAAGTCCATGAGCTTAGAAGAGCTCTGTTAGCAAATCAAAAAAGTTAAACCAGTGCTGGTTTTAAAAGAACAAGATTGTTGTTACATTTTATAGACCGCTCAGTGCAGCAGCCGTGTGTTTGACATTTTCTGACACCATCTGCTGGGACTGTCGCAGGACAAATAAATAATTTGTAAATCATTTCTTGGCCTGGGGGACTGAGCTGCGCTGGGTGGGCATCAGGTGTCTGAGACAGGGTGGCTATGTTACCCTTGTGCCCCTCTCAGTAAATCCTGTTAACCAAAGCTTTTTGGAGAGAAGCAGTTATTCCTGCTGCTAGCTTCTGGAGCCAGGGGATACAGGGTTGTCTCAGTAGCATCATCCATTGATCAGTGCAAATGTGCCTTCAGCCACAGGACCAGTCTAACTCAGTTTGGGACACCCATGAGAATCTCAACTGTTCAACACTGTGCAACTAATTTAAGTTACAGGGAGCTGATGTTAAATGTCTAGTTACTATCAAATAGCTCATCTGAAAGGAAATCCACGCAGACACATTCTGCAGAAAGGTTGAAGCTGTCAGTGTTCAAGGAGAAGATAAGTAATGACATCAAATCCAATCAAACTGATCACTGTGAGTATTAAACCACTTTTACATGTCTAGAAGGCTTTTTCTTGACATATTGAAGAAGAAGTGACAAAAAAATTGTATTTGCTTAGTCAATACAGGGAACCTTTATGCCTCTCCAGCATAAAGGAGGAATCTTTATGCTTTATCTCCTTTGATACCTAACTCAAAATTGATCACAGATAACGGAGCATTATCAGCTGAATGGGCTGCTAAACAGATCTTTCTTTTGATTTGGGAAGATCCCCGAAGTGCTATAATCTCACCAGGAGGTAAAGAATGTCTTACAGAACCTGCTACAGTTAACATGATAAGCCAGAGAAAGCTTTCCAAAAAGTCGCTATGGTTAAGGACATCACCAGACTGCCACTTTATACATGGAGTTTGAAATCACAAACTGTATCTGGAATAACAGTTAGGGACACCTTGATTAAGCAAAGGCTAGGAACCTTCCTCTTTTTTCTTTTCTTTTTTTTTTTTTTTTTTTTTTTTTTTTTTTTTTTTTTTTNTTTTTCATTCCTCTCTGGAGCTGAGCTCAGTAGCTGTCAAGATTCATAAGCAAAATCTGTAGCTATCTCTAGAAAAAAAGGCATAAGAGATATTTAGGCTTACTAATGTACATCATCTGTTAATCATTTCACGGACTACTACTGCCATCGTGTGTTGATAAATAGTAATACTCGGTATCATACCAAAATCTAACATTAAGATGCGACTTTATGTCTGGTAAGTGTAATCCTGTGCACATTTTTTTTTCCTTTCATCTTTAATGAAAGCTGAAGGAATGGGAAACTCTTTCAAGAGAAAAACAAAGGAACATTGTGTGGATGCTGTTGTTTTTAAAAATCAGTCTAGAAAATAAAAAAAGGAAAAAATCCTTTTGTATAGAATATTGCAAGCAAATATTTTATATTTAATAAACATTAATTAATACCTATTTAAATATATAGACTAGAAATGCCATCAGAACAATTTATGTCTCAGGGTGTAATACCATGCAGATGCTCTAATCACTAAGTACGAAAATTCAGAGTCCTTGATGACATCTCTCAGCAAAAGATGGACACAGGCTAAACCTCATCTGGCAGTATCAGTGGATGGAGAGGGGCGCTAAACCAATAAATCCCTACTTCTTCCTGGCTACACAAGGCTTGTGAACTTCCACAGAGACAAACAGCCACAAAAACACCCCACCCTTTATCTTTGTGTGGTGAGAATGAGGACACACCCCCTGTTTTTCCATAAATAAGTGCATAACACCTGTCTTCAACCTAGCTGTCTTTTATAAAGCTGTTTCTGTCACCATAGCAGACAAATGTATTTATTTATTTATTTATTCTGTACCCCAGGAAGCCAACAAAAGGCATGCTGCAGATAGCACCCGCGTGATGTAAATATAGCATGTATAGAAAATGAATCCTGAGATAGGCCTGCTTGCTACCTTTCACAATAAAAGGACAGGAATTCATTTCAACGGGTGCTATAAAGATCTGGGTGCAGGATTTTGAGTCAGGAGAGCGAGAAGGGCTTTTTGGCAGCACTGACTTTCTGCTTGAGCTTGTGAAAGTTACTTAGTCCCTCCGCATCTTCCTCCACCCCGTGGCCAGAGTAACATTCACTCACTTTTACGAGGTGCTTTAAGGCAAGCAAAAATTAAGACTGACTAACAGTAAAGCTAAGACCTGGTCTGGGGCCTGGGCTTATGCAGGAGGGAGGCGCAGGTGCTCCCTGTGCCCCCAGCTGACTGAGGTCACAAAGGCTGGTGCCCCTGTAGCAGCCATCACCCCTATGTCACAAACAAGCCCCGCTGGTTCCACCAGGCCGGGTGGTGGCAAGGCAGTCTGTCACTTTGCCCCCAGGCCGCCCCAGGTGAACAACCTCCTCGGGACAGCAGAGTCTCGACATGGGGTGGGCGGCTTACAGGGCTCCCTCCCAGGCCTCGCAGCTGCAAATGCGCCATGGGGACAGGGACGCTGCACTCGTTGCAGACCCAGACCCCAGCAGAAGAGGAGAACACCCCTGGCACCGACCACCCAGACATGCCGCACCGCCAGCTGCAGTCAGTCCTGGGCAGCACGGGGAGGTATGGCAGGGTGAGGGCCATGGCAACAGGCAAAGGCAGCAGCAGCAGGTGCAGGTGGACGACATGTCCCGCTTCCTCTGGTGGCCCAACAGGGCGGGCAGGGGCCGAAGGCAACAGAAGCGACGGCAGCACAGGAGAAGATGGTATTTTAAGAGACACTACAAGCTAGGGCAACAGCAGAAACACCTCATGAAGCAGTGCCCTTGTGCATCTTCCTCAAACGGCTGCAGGAGGCAGCGTTGCCAGCGCAGGTTTCCTGTGCGTGGGCCGCAGCATGAGCAGCCTGGGAAGAGATGCTGGCAGGGCTACCACTGGAGTAGCAACCACCACCACCAACAACGCACCAAGCCTCTCCACCAAGACCAGGGGGGTGAGCAGAGCCGCAGTGGCCAAGAGGAAACGCAGTTCCAAAGCACAAGGGAGTGTTGCTGCGTCAGGACCTTGCACCCGCCGACAGCGATGCTGGAAGAGGCAAGCGTGCGCCTCCGCCCCATGAACATGGAAGGGTCCTGCCTCCCAGGGATGTGCGCGCCCCACAACACCAGCCAGTACATCATGGACCAGCATGAATATCCGTGGAAAAACGAGGAGGAAGCGGCAGCTGCGATGTCTGGAGGAAGCAGTAACTACAGCGCTGCGGGTGAGGACTTCCCTCTCGTGGTCCCTCTCCCTTCCACAGCCCAGGAGGATGAAGGCACATCTGCAGAAGAAGAAGAAGAGGAGAGCACACAGCCTGCCTGGCAAGGCTGGAAGTACCAAGATGATATCCACCATGAAACCTGAAGTGGAGTGACAGCACGAGGAAAGCATCTGACTTGTAAAATAATCAGCCATTAAGAGCAGGCAAGCTCTTGACATTCAGCTCCCTAAATAAATACATACCTGTACTTCTAACCCTGCTGCCTACTGCCTAGTGATTCACAGACACTGAGATAGGGCTGGCAGAATAAAAACCAGACAAACAAAATGGTTAGCATTGCACATGCCAAAGTAGTCAAAACCGCAACCCCAGAAATTTATCCTTTAGAGACTCTGTGTTCCCCTCGGGTACATATGTCCCATTCAGGAAAGCTTTTTAAATACATTACTGTGTTCTACTGAAAACAGACGGCCTTATTAGGTGATTAAAAACAAAAAAAAACCCAACATATATTTAAGCACACATTAGAATGGAGGCTTCTTTTTGGACATTAGAAAAGACAAAGCGTGTTTGTTAGATAAATATACTTTCTGATATAAACAGACACTAAAACCTGCTTATTCATGGCCAGAGTGTGTATTTGCAGATATGCATACATTATATAATATAATCAAAATAAATGCAGCTCCAAAATAAGACAAAAAGACCAAAACCTCCCATTTGGGGCACAGCAGCCAACCCACAGACCATGCACCTTGACCCATCATGAATGTTCATATCATTTTCCTTTTACGAAAGGTCGAGAAAGAGGTTTGGTGATATGCCCTAGCTTCACTTTTTAAGATTACTGAAACTATAGCCATGGAAACCATCACATATATACTAGTACTTTCATCTCCAGGTGAAGGAATCATATGTGTCTACTAGACATCGTAAAAGAAAAGTAGTAGTCAAAATCTCTTGGCTTAAGAGGCTGCTTAAGAGAGAATGATGCTGATTTAGGCTAAGGATTTAAAAGGGGGAGAAGGAAAAATAGAGTTAGTGGGAAAGGCTGTGTCTCTGACCTTTATATTAGGGACAGACCAAGATAGAATAAGGTCATATAGGCCTTTTCTAACTTTCGTCTAAGTTGAGACAAGGTTTAAAACTCAGCTAGAAGTATTAAACTTTTTATGTTTCTAGTGAAACAACCCACTAAAAACAAAAAGATAAATAAAATCAACATTAAATAAAGTTTTGCTATAGGTATCAATATACATTCTGTGTAAAACAACTATGTATAAGTATATAGTTGTATATATAAATAGACATATTTAAATTTCTCAAATACCTTATGTAGAATTAAGTGGCCATAGTGGATCTATTTTTTCCCTTTGGGTTCTTTTCTCCAACTAATTGTTTAAAAATCCCAAATACTCTTACTAAAATTCATCTTTAAATCTCATAATGCTTTAAATGGTTTTTGCTCTTCCTCCTTCACATTCTGCTTCACTGCTAGTTAATAGAAATCCTCTCAAAATGTTAGAACTTGAACATATAGCAGTCTGCAAATCTCTTATTTGGCAGAAATCCTCATTTTTAGCTCCCCTATCTTGACATAGCCCATGAGACAATATAATAGACTTTAATGGGATAGGCTGCTGTACCAAGAGATACAGTAAAGCAAGAAGGAAAGGTCTGATATGCCATAAACTAACTAGCAGAAACTGCTACTTCATATTAGACTCCTCAAACCCTTACTTAATTGAAAACCACGTTACTAAATTTATTCCTAAATCAGTGTAATTTTCAATCTTTTTAGTGCCTGTAAGAATTATTTAGAACTTTGTTAATCATGAAGAAAATAATCTGAATACATGTAAGTTTTATAGCCTCATTACAGTATCCCCTTTTGGTATATTTCTGCCTTTGAAAGGCAATAAAAGCTCAATAAAACCTTTAGGCTTATCGAAAGGGATCTAGATAGATTGGAGAATTGGGCTATGATTAATGGGATGAGATTCAACGGGTCAAAACGCCGGATTCTGCACCTAGGACAGAGTAATGCTGGGCACAAGTATAAGTCGGGAGAGGAGTGGCTGGAGAGCAGCCCTGCAGAAAGGCATCTGTGGGTGCTGGTCGACAGCGGGGTCACTATGAGCCAGCAGTATGCCCTGGCAGCCCAGAGGGCAAACCGCATCCCAGGGTGCATCAAACCCAGTATAACCAGACAGTCAAAGGAGGTGATTATCCAGCTGTATTCAGCATTGGTGTGACCTCACCGTGAGTACTGTGTGCAGTTCTGGGCCCCACAATTTAAGAAGGATGTGAAGGTCCTTGAATGCATCCAGAGGAGGGCAACAAAGCTGGAGAAAGGGCATGAAGGAATGTCCTATGAGGAGCAGCTGAGGACTTTCGGCTTGTCTCGCTTGCAGAAAAGGAGGCTGAGGGGTGACCTCATTGCTCTCTACAGCTTCCTGAGGAGAGGAGTGGAGAGGGAGCTGCTGATCTCTTCTCCCTGGTGTCCAGTGGGAATGTTTCAAAGCTGTGCTGGGGGAGGTTCAGACTTGATATCAGGAAGCATTTCTTTACTGAGAGAGTGGTCGAACACTGGAACAGACTTCCTAGAGAGGTGTTCTATGCCCTGTCAGTGTTTAAGAGGCATTTGGACAGTGACCTTAACAACATGCTTTAACTTTTGGTCAGCCCTGAAGTGGTCCAGCAGTTGGAACAGATGATCATTGTAGGCCCATTCCAGTTGGTTTGGTTAGGTTTGGTTTGGTTCATTTCAGTTCCACTCTACTCTACTCTACTCTACTCTACTCTACTCTACTCTACTCTACTCTACTCAATTCTATATTATTCTGTTAAAGGTTGGAAGGTTAACAAGAACTGGAGTGTCACAAGACCAGAAAAGAGAGTTTCAGCAAAAGCATTTCAATTTAGTTCTCAAGTATTTCACATTCTCATTCAGAATGTTTCTATTCAAATCTTATTTGTTTTTATATTATAAGATGAAGATAAAAATCTTTCTTTTCCTTTATGGATAAGGAGAGATTTGTCTGATATTTTTTTTTAAGTGACTTTCCCTATCACGATGGTCTCTAAGACTTCCTGAGGTTAGAAGAGGATTTTTTTTTCTTTTTTTCTCCCTCTTAATTAACTTTTAGTTGTATGTAAGAGTGACTCTGTCTGGAGAAATACTTTGACAGAATTACAAATGACATGATGCTAGTGATCACTCAAAAATTGACATTTTGGTCAAACTAAGTATTCTATTAATCCAGTCTATAATGGGGTATTTATCTTGATGCAAATTTCAGTTCCAATGTGCTGACAAATATCTGGTTTATAAAAAATGACAGAAATAAAACTGTTCACTGACAATAGAAAAGAGAAACCTGTAGATTTTGGTGTGTAAGAAGGTATCATAGCTGATACGAAGTTTGAAGTAAGTGTACTAGCTACAGGTTTCTGTTAAAATGAGTAGTGATGTAGCACAATGCTGACTTTGTTACTTACTAGATCTTCACTGACTTCATTTTGAAAAGTAACAGAAAGTTTAGACTTCCATGTGTTATACTGGGATTTTTTGTATTTTTGTTTCATTTTTTAACTGGTTTTCTGCTTACACAGACCTATAGTATTACATGATCACTCTTTAGCAAACAGTTCGTAATGTTATCATAGAACAGTGGAACTGATATTGCAAGCAATATGAATTAGTATTCAAAATTCAGGCGGAAAAAAAATTGTGTCCTTACTTAATAACTCTTTGGTCATTGAAATAACAGTGCCCTATGAAGCTGGAATTACTTATTCCTTTCTCTATTTTGTTATTGTACTAGAAAAGAAGAGAACATAATACACCACACTTAGTACAAAATATTTATAATTTTGCTACACAACTGAACTAGTTTGAATTTATTAAAGTGTATTTTCCCCATTCACAATCTACAGGTTGTGTGTCATCTTCTTGACTTCAGTGATGGACCATTGACATTGTATCGCTCAGGTGTTGCCATGCAGGAGATGATCGTTTTAAAAGATCCTGACTATGAGCTCTGTTATAAAGTTGAAATGCCTTTCTTCAGAACTACTTCTACCATTTTTTATAAAAAGAAATTAATCTTTCAGAAGTGCTTGTAATCTGGCTATAAAACTGTCTAAAGTCTATATTTTGAATATCTGATTGTTTTGTCTGTTTCGTCTGCTTTTGTGATATAATTGGGAAAAGCAACTCTGTGGTACTGCTCAATAATATAGCAAAGCATGGTTTAAATATTGAATTTCTGTCTAAAATGCCTCTAGGGAAAAAAGCTTATTGCATTTTTGACAGTTTCATCTTCTGACAAAAGAAACTACAGTTGTTAGGTGAGTGCTGTCTGTGAATACCATTTTATCTTAAGAGTACAAGGAAAATGTTGGGTTTGTTTTGTTTTGTTGTGGGTAAGAGAAAGAAAAAAAGTTAGAAAATGAAGATGTTCTTACAACAGTAAAGAGTCTGGGAAAATTCTGCTAAAGGGATTATCTATTATAGTGTCCCAACAGGGTATGAGCCAGACATAGGGAACTCACAGTGAAAAGCAGTAGCTGAGAGAAAATATTAACTTCTTATTTTCTTCTGTTTTTTTTTTTTTTAATGTGAGTTAGTACAGCAAAATAGTTTGCTGTAAAGTGCTCTCACAAGTAAGAGGCTGAAGCAACACTAACTTTATGACAACGTTTTGAATTGATCTTTTTTATCAAACCACCTTATCTTATTTAAGATAAGTTCTCCAGACAACCAGTATCTAATAATTTTAACCTGAGGTGCACATACTTTCAAATATATGGCACATCAACAGAATGAGAATGTGAATTATTTATGTATAAGGATAACATTTCTCCAAAATAAGATTTCTCAATGCCTCCCAAAATACACACTTCCTAAAACATGAATTTATTGTGAAATGTGTCTAAATAAGTACTTCTAATGACATCTGAAGGTATATAAAGATCACATGGTGTTAACATTTACATTAAAAAGTTCATTACATGAAAATCCAAATCAATAATATCTTTGCTGTGCATAAATATATACACAATTTGGTAAATGAGGCCAACAGGGTATTGCTATGAATGCCATTAATGGCATTGCACAGACCTGACAATATGTCTTTATTGTACATTAATGAAGCAGCAAGGCTATATTTACTATTTCTTATTTCCTGATAGTGATGCTGGAAAACAAAGTCCTATTCTACATTTACTGAATGTGACACTGACAGAACTACTTATGACCTTCTGCTCCTTCTCCGTAGGAGTGCACCATACAAGCAGCACAGCAAGGTGGTCTCTCTTTTCCATGGTCTCCAGAGACATTCCATGCGCCAGAGACAAGAGATCAGACTGATGGGTGTCTCATTTTAGGTATTACATGCGAACAGTGACCAAAAATAAGCTGAGAACAACCTTGCAGCCACTAGTTTAGCATATTATCTCAAGAGATAAGTTATCTGGATTTCTATCTGTGCTCCAGCTTGCAATGTATGTTACTACAAAGTTGTATAGAGTCAAGAGAATGGATTAAGGAAGAATGGACACTTAGGTCTCCTGAATCCTAAGTATTAAAATCACTGAGCTATTAAATGGTGAGGGAACAGTATCGTCCCCACCTTCCGAGAAACTTTGAGATTCTCTTCTTTGATTCTTTGTAGTGCAACCATCTTAGAAATTCACCACACACTGTCTCTAGGACACTGTTGGTAACAGATGTATTGATATGAAATAGCAATGACCACACAGGTCATTGACAGGTTGAGGCCAATAGTTAGCTAACTCTTGAGTAAGGCTACTACATCACCAGGGATAATTCAGCTAAGCACCATGTCTCCTTCACAGTTTATTCTACAGCTCTGATATCACAGTGACTCCTGAATTCTTGTTGCTGCTGTTGGCCTGATCTCTTGAACCAATCTCTTGTCACACTGTGACAAGTAAATGGCTCTATGTTTGGTGTAAGGATGGGTGCTTGAAGGACCCTTCAGGTCCCTTGAGGAAGCTGCTAAAGAAAATGGAACAGGGCTATTTAGAGAGCCTTTTAAAGAGAAGCTCTGGGATGCAGCCATCCTTATTCCACTTTCACATTACTCTCATACAAAAAAGCTATTGAGAGAAAGTCAGACTAAGCTAGGTCTGGAGACATGGATATCATGGAGAGAGTCCAGTGAAGGGCCAGGAAGATGGTTAAGGGTTTGGAGCATCTGACATATAATGAGTTGCTGAGAGAGCTGGGACTGCTCAGCCTGGAAAAGAGAAGGCTGAGTGGGATCTTATGAACATGTAGAAACGCCTAATGAGAGCAGGAAAGAGAGTCAGTGGTGCCCTGTGATGGGACAAGAAGCAACAGGCACAAATTGAAATACAAGCAATTCCATTTAAATATGAAAATACCAACCACCTCAGTGAGTGTGGTCAAACAGTGGGACCGATTGCCCAAAAAGACTGTGGAGTGTCCCTCTCTGGATCTTCAGTACTGGACTGGGCATGGTCCTAGGCAACCTGTTCTAACAGACCTTGTTCTGAGCAGGAGGATTTGACACAGCAGTCTCCAACCTCAGCCATTGTGTGATTCTGTAAGCACTTTGCCTTGGCTATGTTTTTCTCCTTTGGCAACGCCAAGTAGTTGTTAATCACTACTCTAATAAACGGAATTCTACTGAAAACACAGCTCCACACCATTAATGGTTGCATAATAGTGCTCCTTTGCATTTACCTTTCTAGTGATCATGAATGACCTTTTTGAAAAGCAATAAAATTCCTGCAGGAATTATAGTTTAAATGGGAGGTGTGGCTTAGTATATACATCTGAAATGTAAACATTGAACAGTACTTGTAATTATTTCCAAATTAAGCCACATAAATTTAAGAAATTGCAGGGTTAAGTATATGCTTAAAAGAAATAAAAAAAATGTAATAAATTTTTTTTGCAAATGAGACAACCACATGATTTATACTCTATTATGTATTGATATCATTACAAAAATACAAAAATGTAACATCCTTCAAAATCCATGAAATCTAATCTGGAACTGCAAAGCACTAGACTGATTATCATTCTGTGTTGACTGCTGTTATTGCTACACCAGAATAGAGATTTGGGCACCTTGTTTTGACAGATGTTTAGGAGACAGGTATACAGCATTTGAAAATGATATAGTTGTTTACAAAGACTGCAATTAAATTACTTTCTGATCCCAGCCTTCCCCATCCAGGAACTCTTCATTCATGGTAAGCACTTTCTCTAAAGCCAGCTCTCTCCCAGTCTCCCATTTCTCATTTAGACCCCTTCCTCAGACTTCTCTAATATTCTCAGACTGAGCAGCTGAATGTTTTCCCTGTTGCCTCCTCACCCCCACCATAAGCCTTCATCTATGCTAGAAAACTAAAATGTTTAAGGGACTGTTGTGCAGCTCTCCATACCATTAACATGGAGTCTGGCGTCATTTTGGCCTGAATGTATGCCCTATTTTCATATGGGAAAGAGTTCATTTTCTTTCTAGTGATTGCTGTGAAAGGCATGTCAATAATACCTATTGTTTTTAGTTGTTGCTAAATGATATTTACACTATTCAAGGACTTTTTTCAGCTTCCCATAGAAGAAAAGACAGGAGGATGGAATGGCCAATGAAATATCCCATACCATAGATGTCATGCTTAGTATATAAAGGGGGATTAGCCAGGGAGCAGGCATCCATGATCAGTGCTCAGGATGGTGCCAGTTCACAGGGTGGTAAGAGTAACCTGTGTCATTATTATTGTTGTTATTATTATTGTTATTTTTCATTTTGTGTTATTGTTTCTATTAAACTGTCTTTATCTCAACTCAGGAATTTTTTTCTCCCTTTCCCCTCCTTCCCCCCGTCCCTTCTTGGGGGGGGGGGNGGGGTGGGGGGGGTGGGGAGTGTAGAGAAGAGGGGGTGAGCAAGCAGCTGCGTGGTTCTAGTTGCCAGCTGGGGTTAAACCATGACAATGTACCAGCGCTCTTCCAGGCAATACCTGGAATTAGCATGGGCTGGAGATCACTGGAAGCCAGCAGTCTGTATGTGGCCATCCTATTTTGGGTGGGAAGGGATTTGAGCTATATAGCAACAAGCTATGCTGTGTCAGTTGGTTTCAAGGCCAGAGAAGCTCATTTATCTACTAATATAGATGCAGCTTCAGAGTCTTTGTTCCAATCTGTATATCCTCCCTTACCTTGTTTTATCAATCTTTTCTCCCTTCTAGGTTAAAATTAATTATTTTTTCCTTCTACATTACTTGGTAGAAGCTCCCACAGAACAGAAGCAAACTTCCTGCTCTGAGTTTAGACCCAAGGCCCAACTCAGCCTGTAAAAGATCAGAGCTGCCCAAATCTTTATGAACCCCTTCCAACCCCACGCTGGAATACCTGCTGGTATGTGTGTGCCTGTGTGGATAGCATGGGTGTGCTCGGAGCAGGTGAAATCCTTATGCAGTCAAACTGCAAAACCTTCGCAAGTCTTCTATAGTAATAACTAAACTGCACTTTCTTTAAAGAGTCATAAACGGAAGAAAAATGAGTTGTTTTTTTTTCATTCACAACAGAAGAGGTATGCCCTAAACCAAAAGCCATTCTTCAATCCAACATCGAGTTCCTGCTCTAAAGTACAGGAGGTTGAAAAAGAAGAGCCATAGGGATTTTTAACAGGGACAAGACACCTTTTCAGAGTCTTGTTCTCAGAAACAGCTAAAATAAATCTGACTAAAAGTTTCCCAAAAGATAAACCTGAAGAAGATATCCAACATGGAAAATGTCAGTCCCAGGCTCAATCTGGCAAAGTTACAAACACCTGAAGATGGGGTATTACAGTGAGAATTATCATTGATAATAGTCAGCGCTTAAAATTACAAACTAGTGAACTACTGACAAAAACTGCATGTGTGAAGTAATTGTTCCCCTGCAGGAAATTACACCTGAATAAAAACGTATTCTGAAGAACACAGCTGTATACCACATAGAATAAACAACCTTGGTCTGTGCCAAAGTTTTCATACCTAAACCTGAGATGGAAATCATCCCACCTAACTTTAGATGTCTTCAACGTCATTTGTCCCTTATGGGGCTTTAAGAACAGGGTCCAGACACAAAAGAAAAGAAAAATGAGCTTCAGCCCTGCAAGTGCAAGATGCGTTCTCCAGGCCACACTGAGCTCAGCTCCATGCCTCATCCACAGCACGGCCAGTTTTAGCCCTGAGAGCAAAAGGTGATTTCTGAGGCATTCAGGTTGGTGCAACATTTTGGCAGACTAATGAGTGCATTATGGAGATATTAGCAGCATACAGTATTTACATATCTACTACTTAAGATGCCCATGGAAAATTTTGGTCATCTAGGTAAGAACAAGCTGTACAGAACCACAAGTTATGACATTTTTAGTCAGAGGACTGGCCAGGGTGTGATACTTAGCTATGACAAAATTGAGATCCCAGTACTGTACCATTTCTTCTATGATAGGATCAAAACTGTGGCTTAAATTATCAACTTATCTTTTAAAATCCTTTTGAATGTGAAAAATCTGGATGGAAATCCTCAAGTAGTTACAGAGCCAGCATGGCGACACAACAGGGGAGGGTGCATTAACGAAATTAAATGTGGGTTTTCTTTTGGTTGGTTTCTTTTCCTTCTTCTTCTTCTTTTTCCGGATATGAACAAACATTCCCCTTCCCAGCCCCCCCTACATTTTGCCATAGCTTTCCGGAAAGAGTTGTGCCGATTCCCGGGCAACGGGGCTGGCGAACCGCGGCTGCTGGCGAGCAGCGGTGGCTCCGTCCCGCTCCCCAGCGGCGGCGGCTCCGTCCCGTTCCCGGCCGGTGGCGCTGCGCCCGCGGGAATTGCCGGGCGCCGGGCGGGGGCGGCCGCCGTCGGGGAGGCGGAGGCGGAGGCGGCGGTGGGAAGGAGATGGCTCCTGCTGGCGGCTCCGGCAGCACCGCCTCCCGCTGCCTCTTCCTTACGGCTCGGCTGCGGGTCTTTTCCAGCAGCGGCACAACCCCGGTGCATTCGGAGTGCTGCAAAATAAGGGGAGCAGAGGCATTTCAGCATTGTTAGTTTAAGAGGTGATTTTCCCGAAGTGGCAGGGCTTTTGCAGAAAAAAAAAAAAGGTTTTGTAGGTTTTTGTCAGATCCAGGCTTTCATTCCTTGCACTGAAACCCTTCTGTGTTCAGCAGAGCTTTTTTGCACCAAGTGACAGTAGTCTGAAAGGACCAAATTACAACTTCAAGATATCCTTTCAATCTCCCTGACAAATGACACCTGGGCACTAAGGCGTTACATCATTTGGGCATCGAAGGGACAGTCCTCTTAAGACAAGTCCTAAACAGTTTAATAGCCTTAATAGTTTGATACTTAAGAGACAAAATAATTCAGGAAAGCATGAATAATGTGCCCACAGCCATGTAAAACCTGAATTTTCATCTCCACTCCAATCCTGGCATGCTGACCGGTGACAAGTGAGTTGCCAAACTACTTTGAACTTTGATTTTTTTACAGGTGAAATAATGATCTTTTACTTGATACAACTTGATATCTCAGTGTCTTTAATCCATTCACAAATTGTTTAGAAAGCTCTGGATGCACACTGCAAAAGAAATACAAGTGTCTGTGTATCTTGGGGTCATCCCAGCTCTTATTTGGGGTGGGGAGTATTTTTAACTGTTACTAAGAAGCAAGAACTGAAAAACAGAAGAAAAGCTGGTTTCAGCCCCAATGAGGATTGATGGTTGGGAGTGGGAGGAGAAAAATTTTAAGCCAGTAAAAATTCCTGGGAAGTGAAAAGTATCAACCCCCTGAATCTTGCTGCTGGTGGGAGTAGTAGAAGTAGCTTCCCATCTGCTCAGCTCGAGCATGCAGAGATAGCCAAAGAGTGCAACAGAGCATTTTCCTGCTTGAAAACACAGTTTATCAAAATTGAAACATAGTTCAGGGTCACACTGACAAACTGTCATTGTTTTAAAAAAAAAAAATTGTGACAGAGGGGAGATACTGCTAAGAGCAGAAGGGAACATATTTTGGTTTTGTTTTCAAACAATTTTTCATTTTTTCATATCTGTAAGTGTGAGTTTGGGGAAACTGAATTATCTTTACATGGTAAGACCAGGATCAATTTACATCATACATCCCAAAAGACTGCTCAAAATGACCATTATATTGCATAGCCGTGTGTTCTGGATATAGCACAAAGAGCGCATAAAAACTGCTTTAGAAATATCTGAGAGACTTAAAAAAAAAATCACACACTGATTTTTTAATGTCATTGCCTCTATAGAATAGAACTTGGGAGCACAAAACCATAGTGAATATGAAATACAGTGATGATTTTATGCCCATAAGCTGAAAAAAACCCACAGAGATATATTTATAGAGGTGCCTATAGTTGATGTAATATGCCACTGAATTTGGCAAAGCTGCATATTAAAAAAAAGTGTTACCATTCTAGGGCTGAATCTTCTCCCTTTTAGGCTCAGCAAAATACAGGCTAGAGATGTCTCTGCTCTTAAATGTAGTAGAAAACCAACTTATAATCAGTTGTCTGAGGAGACAGAGGCATATTGAAATATAATAGTAAGTTTCGGAAAAAGGGGGTGCTTGGCCAGAAAACTTGTGAGGTTACAGAAAATTCATGAGGACTTCATGCACTGGCAGAGTGAAGAAAAAAACCCCATCTGTTCTCCTCAGAAGTATTTATGTTCATAATTTTGCTTCTTTTGTAGGTAACCCAGCTCATGCAGACCTTTTAAAGGCTAAGAAATTGTCCAGTTTGCTGTAGATTTCCAGCAGAAGGGAAGGTGCAACAAAATTATTCTCCTCCTACTATTTCAGTGACTCCACTGGGAGGCCCTCTAACCGCCCGGGGAAATAAACTGCCTGACTATTTATATTTTATCTTCTCTCCCTGCCCCCACCGCCCAGCCCATGACAGCAGGTAGCTAAGTAGTTTGTTACATAAATTACAATAACCCAAACCACATCAGTTTAATTCTCAGGCTGTATTAATAAGGATGTCATTTAAATCAGTGGAACTCTATCACTTCATACAAGATATACATCTCATCCACGTTATTTAAAATCCAGGGAGATTTATCTTGAACTTGTTTTCACCAACTTTCTCTGCCGCCTCGCCTAATTATCAAAGAGATGTCTTGCCCCTAGAGAGAAAGTAATTTAATATGTTTTTCTAGTTGCTACTGTAGCTGAGTCATAATACACGGTTTGTGAAATTACATCCTTTCTTTGGTGATGGGCAATAAGATGGAGCTGCATGAATTAGCGTATACGTAGGAGAGAGTCAGAGAAGAGATGGATTTTGGCAGGGTAGAGTCTACTTTTAATCCACAGAAGTATCTCTAGTGTAGAAAAGAGCACTAAAATACCCACTGGCAAACTAATGGTTTTGGCAGAACATTTCTCCTGAAAACACACTCCAGTGTGAATTGTCTCTAAAAAAACCCTCAGATAATATATTAAAATAAAATAGCTTGAAAGTACTTCTTGTGCATTTTTACATCCCTAAGCACGTACTTTGTTAAATCATGTTTTAAAAAACAGGATTTCTTTAACAAGATGGCTAATTAGAACAGACATGTCCAGAAATTACATAACTTCTGTAATATACTGGAAAAAAAATCTTCAAGGGATTTTTTTTTCCTTTTTTTATCAGTTACTCTTTTAAATAAATGCCTATACTGATTAAGATAGCTATCTTGGCCAAGTAAGCATCCAATTTTTAGATTAATTGACTATAAATCTCTTCATTATTTGAAAATATTTTACAGCTAATATTCATTCAGTGTTCAGAATGAGGGTTTACTGGGGCAGATTTCTGTTTGGATTATCATTTTACAGAGAGGAATTCTTTTTAAAATTAGGATTACGTGACGGATCCCTTTTTACCTCAGGAATAAAACCTATTTTTAAAAAAGTCTTAAAAAAAAAAAGAGAGAGAAAGAGAGAAAAGAACATACTAAATAAGATGAGCAGCCTTGTAAAATGTCAGAATAAAGCTGAGTGCCTTGGAGAAAGAATTAAGAAAGCAATCAAACAGAAGGCACGACTGAAGAAAGCCCCGTTACTGGAGGGCCTTCTAATGCGGCACATGTTCCTACCAGTCAGCGTTTCCTTTGAAAGGCTGGAACACCCTTGTTTGCTCTTTAGTGACAGATTAAGCACAGATGGCAATTCAACAGTCTTGTCTGCGCTTGTTGGCCCAGAGAACGTGACCTGCATCTGTTTTAAGCAACAGACTAACGTGTTTGCTCAAGACAGCAGCAGGCATTGCTGAGTAATCCTTGGATTCACATGAGAGCCTCTTTTCTCGCCTCTGAGACTTTTCCAACATGGGAGAGCAGGTGTTCGTGTGCGCTTGTTCTAGGATAAAAAAATGGCTTTCTGGAACACTGCTGAAATTTCTATTTGGACAGATTTTTGTGGAGAACGTGAAAATGAGCACATTGCGTTTCGGAGAAAGGTTAGTGGAGTGCTATGCCACAAAAATTTTGTTCTTAATATGTTAAGGCAGCAGGCCACGATTCAAGTGTGCATTTAAAATGAAAACCAAAATATTTGTCGCAAATCTAAGAGTATTTACTATACAGATGTATAGCATTTTCTGCAGACCAAGGTTTTTTGCAAAGTAAACACAAATCTACATACGGCAAGTTTCTCACCTGTATTCCTACCTCTAAAAAAGTTCTGAAAACAGCATTTGCCTTCAAGCTAAAACTCAAAGATGTGCTGAACTACCAGAAATTAAGGTGATATCTATAACATCCTTGAGCTAGCTAAAGGCAGACCAAAACCTGGTACACTCCCAAACAGAGGCTCCCACCTCCATATTGACCTCATTGTCCTCTGCTGTTGAAGTTTGGCTGTTCCGAAATCCTAATCGTCTTTTGAAAAGAACCTAAGAAGTAAGCTACCCACTTACACCCTGGAAAATTGCCTGTTGGACACAGCTCTGGGGACATCACTTTGAGGGCAGATGGTCAGAGGTCTGGCCAATGCACGCTGGGGCCCATCTGTACTGCCCTTGTGAACGTGCCGCCATACGTACGATAAAGCTGAGACTCCTGTGTAGGTGTGCCAGGTATTCTCATACCTGCACCTCCAGGTGTTTCTGAGACTACGCCTCACAAGCTGTTCTGCACTACAGGCAAATGTTGAAGCTGTTCCAAAATATCAGGTATTCTCAAAATATGTTTTTAGTCTTAACAAGAATGATTGTTTGTTTGTTTNTTTCCTTGTTGCATACATTTCTCTGCAATGGTGGACAAAACTACACATAACTCATTCTTTGTTCATAAAACTGGTAAGAAAATTAATGTGGAAAATAAGGATTTCCTGGAAAGAATTCTAAGGTACTACACCCCAGAGATTTCAGAAAATGCTGAGATCCTAATGGCCAAACTTGCCTTTGGTTTTTGAAACCTAAATGAAATATTCATCTTGTTTGTAACATTGGAACAATTACTATTTTAAAACAACCAACCAAACAACAACAACAACAACAAAACAAACGCAAAAACTAAAGCCTATTTTGTTTCAAGACTTTTTGTGCAGTCAAGTTTTGAAGAGTTAAATGGTCAAACATCATATTAGTAGGGTTTTCTATCCACTTGTGTCTCAAAGTATTTTTTTCCAAAATCAGTTTTATTCATCCTTTTTCCACTGTGACAACATTGCATCAGGGCAGGATATGATCACGAAATGTAAATTTAGGGGTGTTGTGGCAAAGAGGCTGAGGACTATGTCATGGAAATAAGGAACATCTACACATAATTTAGAGACAATGCTAATTTTTTCACATTTTTATTGTCACATTATATATTTATCTTTCAAGGAAAAGAAATTTCGTAGCTGTTTGACAATTCAGTTGTTAGCATCACTTGCAATTCAATAGTTGATTTTAGTACCAATATAACTTTACTTTTAAAAAACAGTTCATAAAACTCTTTAAAGTGATAAATAGAATTAACCTGAAGTTCAGTCTTAAGAGACTCGTAATTTAACAGGTTTTTGCAATCCTTCCAATGCTTTTTACAATATTTTTTCACTACTGCTTTACAAGGACAAGAGGATATAAATTCTACAATTTTAAGGAACTAAGAACAGGAGGATTTGGAGGCAGAATATTAAATCATTTCTTGATATAAAACTCCTGAAGCATGTCCTCACACGCTAATGAATGTTTCAGTATGCAATACTCCTAAAAACAAGATAAGTCATTTTTTTTTGTCAAGTTCCAGCAATAAAAACTTACAGTTTCATGAAAAATCAATAGTTTTTTCCAGAGACGATAGCTGAACCAGGTAATATTTTTTTTCTGAAATCAAACTCTGGAGCCAAGTGACAAGACCCAATGAAAACCACTAAAGAAAATCCCTGAGCACTTTTTCCACTTTCTTTGTGAAGTATTTTTGAACACCTCCCCCCCAAAAAAGGATATATTTATAAGGACACAATCTTACATTCATTTTTTACATGTAACTTGCTCTTCAATAAAGAGTGTCAGAAAATTAAAACTATCTGACCATAAGTTTTAAGATCACATCATTAAACAAACAACTTATTTTACAATAAATACAAGTAATAGTCACTGAAAGTGTCTGCATCATCCCTATCTTAATGATAATCAGGGGCTTAAAAATTAATTAAGCAATCTTCACCTAATAAATACCATTATTTGTAGCAGTTGGAACATATGCATAGATTTTTAAATTTTTCTTTTATATAAAAACAAAAATAAAGAACCTATGGGGGTATATGTCAACCTTTGTGCCTTTTAAGCATTGACCAAATTAATGGGTAGCATTAGCACAATAGAGATTTTGTGAACTGGAACTACTGTTTGAGTTGACGAAGCTATTAAGAATTATTTTCTTGCTAATTTAAAGCCTATATTCCATTCCACTCCATAAAGTTTAATTTACTTTTTCACTACTTTAAAAAGAAAAATGTGTTATACGTTATGTGAAAAATAATACCTTGCTCTAACAAATGATTTTTGCAAGCGATGCCATATACATAACAACCATCTGTATCAGGGATATTCTTAACTAGTACAAACTGTCATATCCAATCAAGGCAGTGTCACCAGAAGTATTTATTTCACCTGAGGACCTGGATTCCACAGAGGTTTCTGCTTTCAAGTTATTTGTAACCAATGTCATACCAATGTCACTGATTAGTTATTAGAGTTTTAATGGACTGATATTTCTCTAACTACCAAACCAAGCTCACTGAAAAAAAAACACCACTGACCAGAACTACCACAACTGTGCTGACTTTTTTTGTTTGCTTTTTTTTAATGAACACAAAGAAAATAAATTCTGGTGAAAACGAAGTTGATAGGAACTGATGTATTGACATCACCAGCCTCAGAGCAGGCCAGGCCTGTCAAAGCAAAATGCTTTGAAACATCCCCTTTTCTGCACCTCTCCTGCTATTCTTTTTCAATCCTGCACTGCTCATCCACCACCATGTTTATAATACAGGAGATATCTAAGGCAAGCAATAGGTTGTGGGTAACACCTTCCAACTACATGTCTTGGCTGTCCCCAGTCAACAGCCTTCCCTAAAATAGGGTAGACACCCAAGAAGGCATCTCTGTGGCAGACATGTCCAGGACCTGCCACCCAGCACCTGCAGACCTGTCCTGCAAGCCTGCTGGTCTAGTCCTCCGCTAAGTCTGCCACCATCTGTGATGGCACTAAGTCTCACGGTAGTGTGGTATCAGGAAATTCAGAGTAGGACCTGTGTATGTTGAGGTGAGGCCATTTATCATCGCCAGAACTCCTACAACTTCCATAGGTCTGTCAGGTTGCCCTGGCACTCAGACAGCAAGACATGTAACCATTTGCGATACGACAACCTTTCCTTGTGCAGGATATCATGACCCTGATGTAGCAGGATCAGGCGCTCGCAGTCACAAAGTGATAAACCCCATCCCTGGGCTATGCTGGCCCTGTTGGGCCTTCATATTCAGAGGCAGTAGTCAATACACTATTCCCAGCTACATTCTCACATTGTAACCCCTTCCTAAGATGAGATTTATGATAGTGCACTGGACCATATAGATGGAGCCTTCAGTGTTTGGAATTAAGAAACCTAGAAAACATAGGAGACAACAGGAAGACTAGGGGAAATATGGGCTCATTGCTCAATGAGATGGGGACCTGGTTACACAGGACATGGAAAGGATGGAGGTACTGAATACCTTCTTTGCCTCAGTCTTTACCGGCAAGACAGGTCCTTCAGGAATCCCAGGTTCCAGAGACCAGGGAAAAGATAGGAGCAACAAAGACGTACCGTTGGTGGAATAGGATCAGGTTAGGGAATACTGGGCATACTTAAGTCCGTGGGCCCTGATAAGATGGACCCACAAGTACTCAGGCAGCTGACTGATGATTGCGAGACCACTCTCAATAACTGATTGATCATAGCGGCTGGGAGAAGTACCTGAAGACTGGAGGAAAGCAAATTCACCCCCATCTTCAAGAAGGCCAAGAAGTAGGACCCAGGAAACTACAGGCTGGTCAGCCTCACCACAGTCCCTGGAAAAGTAATACTGGAAACTACTTCCAGGCACATTAAGAATGAGAAATCATCAGAAGCTGTCAGCATGGCTTCACCAAGGGGAATTCATAGACGGATGAGCAGACAGTGAGGTGGATTGAAAACTGGCTGGATGGCTGGGCCCAGAGGGTGGTGAACAGTGGCGCAAAGTCTAGTTGGAGGCCAGTAACTAGTGGTGTACCTCAGGGATCAATACTGGATTCAGGCCTGTTTAACATCTTCATTAATGATCAAGATGATAGGGCAGAGTGTACTCTCAGCAAGCTTGCAGACAACACTAAGTTGGGAGGTGCTGCCATCCAGAGGGACTATGACAGGCTGGAGAAGTGCGCAGCCAGGATCCTCATGAAGTTCAACAAGGGGAAGTGCAAATTCCTGCACCTGAGGAAGAATCACCCCATCCACTGATATGTGCCAGGGGTCACCCATCAAGAAACCAGCTTGGCAGAAAAGGACCTGGGGGTCCTGGTGGACACCAGGTTGAACGTGAGCCAGCAATGTGCCCTTGTGGCAAAGAAGTCAAATGGTATCCTCATCTGCATTAGATAAAGTATTGCCAGCAGCTCAAGGCAGGGGATCCTTCCCCTTTATGCAGTGCTGTGATGCCATCCCAGGAGTATTGTGTCCAGTTCTGGGCTCCTCAGGACAAGAACAGCATGGACATACTGGAGAGAGTGCAACGAAGGTCCACAAGGATGATTAAGGGACTGGAGCACTTCATGTATGAGGAAAGGCTAAGAGAGCTGGGACTATTCAGCCTGGAGAAGAGAAGGCTCAGCGGGGATTTTATCAATGTATATGAAAAAATTGAAGGCCAGGTGCACAGACGATGCAGCCAGGCTCTTTTCAGTGGTGCCCAGTGACAGGACCAGATGTAACAGGCACAAACTGAAACACAGGAGTTTCCTTGTGAACATCAGGAAACACGTTTTTACTGTGAGGGCAACAGAGCACTGGAACGGGGGAACAGGTTGCCCAGGGAGGTTGTGGACTCTTCCACCTTGGAGATATTTAAAAGCCATCTAGACATGGTCCTGGGCTACTGTCTCTAGGTGGCCCTGCTTGGGCAGGGAGGGATGGGACAACATGACCTCCAGAGGTCCCTTCCAAACTCAAACATTCTGTTATCCTGATTCTGTGAAAGACATTCTCTCCCCTTAGCATTCAGACCTTCCTCAAATACCTGCAGAGTTGCAAATAGGAAAAATAAATACACTTAAAACATGCAGGATAGAAAAGAAAATCCAGGTAGGCAATGTTGACAGATGTCTACACAATGCACACAAATTGGAAGTGCAGCAAGTTTTAATTACTCAAGTTCAGGAAAACAAATAGATATTGGTAAGTATGCTTTCCTTCCAACTAAGTACAACTTGGGAAATAAATTATTAAAAGACTTGGGAAAAAAAAAATCCAAAATAATCAAACGAGGAGGGTAGAAAAATAATTGATGTGAAAAATGATATAAATTAAATTCCTGTAATTACTGGGTATCTTAAAAGAAAAATTGAGTTCAAAGTTACCCACATTTTAAGCACCTTCTCTTCTATTTCTTATGAATTTAGGACTATAGAGAAAACTGGATTATAGCAGTGATATCCTGACTTAGCTGAAGTAATTGGACATTGGATATTTTCCAAGATCTTTCCTTCGAAACTCTGATCCCTCTCTTTCCTGCTACTCTCTTGACAGTACTGGTATGTCCGTAGCATTGATCCTCAATTCCAGCATACTTCTACAATATTTAATCTTGTACATATAGATTGGGTCTCAATCTAGCTCTTTTTCTTTGCAGAGTATGTGAAAGATTTATTAGTATGCTTGTTTGGTTGTATCAAAATATGTATCTTCAACCATAGCATGTGAACACTCATGATTTTATACACTGCTATAAATAAATTGCTAGAGAAACATATAAGCTGTATCTACAGAAATAAACTAAAAGAGTACAAAGAGATATTCCCAGGCCCTGAAGTGACCAGTTTATAAAGCTAAATTGTTAGAATAGGTCCTGTGGTGCTGGGACCAAGTCAGCTAGCACTGCTCCAAACACCTCCTGGGTGCTATTCGGGAGGTAGCATGGATTGAATACCAGTCTCATTATGCAGTTACAAGGATAAGTTGCTTAGAAGGTAAGAGAGTTTAGTCGTATGGAGAATGGTCCCAAATACATTCATCTCATTAGTATAGATGGATACTAATGTCTATATTCTTTTGACCAGCTGTAGTCTGAAAGCCCAATATATAGCCTGAAAGCCAGTCTCTCCATCAATAGTCAAGTCCTTTGTCAATTACTTTTTTTTCGGTCACAGAAAAAATTGAAGTAGGCAAATCTCATGACAGCCCAAAATTATTAAATCCAGTCTCACACAGATCCACACAAGAATCCCAAGCAACTTTTTATTTACCCCTCCTTAACTGACCCAGAGGCTTTTTGCATGACCGTCTCAAATGATCCCTTTTCAGTTTCAAGGTTAATAACCTAAGTAAAACAGTATGGCTAGAATTTAGTTTAAAGATTAAGACACCTAAATTTTATGCTTACACATTGGCATCTAAACTCTCAGTATAATATAGATCTCTGCAGTGCAATGGCAGCCTACACACCTTGCTCAAGGTAGGTCTGAAAGTCTACTTAAAGATTCCTGCATTAGGTCCCATAATCTACAAACTGAATCTCATTTCCTCCTATATGACCGCAAATCCAAAATAAGTCTGACAACTAATTTAGTGGTTTTGCTTTGATACTATGGAGATATAGCCATTTTTATTTACTGGACGACATAGCTAAATGAGTCCAGCTGAGCAGCCACTAAAAAGTGCGTCTAGGAATGAAAGCTCAAACACCACAAGCAAAGCTAAAAATAAAGGTCTTTCCTCTATTTCAATATGGCAATCAGTAAGGACTTTGTCATCTTCCCATTTCAAACTCTAGTTACTTTAGTGTTTTATTTCTGCTTTGATTTCTCTTCAAAGACAGTATGTCAACATTTTGGAGCATCTTAATCTATCTTCTTGATACAGATCAAGCCTGACAGAAAAGCAATTGATTCTTGGTCTCATCATTAAAGTACTTTCCTCTTTCTTGTTACACTAAAGTATTGATCCATGAGATAGATACAGCTTTAAACACACAGTTTAAAAATACATTGAATATTAATAGCTCATTGGTTCCGCTATGTCTTCAGAGAGATGTGACCTATGTTTACAGATAGTTCTTGTGATATTGTGCTATACCTTTTTCTTACTACACCTGCCTACATTAAAGGATAAAATATCAACTGCCACTGGAACTTGACCCAGTGCAGCTTGAAATATCAACCAAAACAACAGCAAGGACTGCGACTTGGACTGTAAATATATAATGACAGAAAAATACCCATTTTTCTTTGGCAAGATGCTTTCAAATTCTGACAAAATACCAAATAAAGCATGCGTCTGCTAAGAAGGCACAATTAACAAAAACAATGGCTGTAAAAACATCCATCCAAATAGCTCTTTTTCTGCAATAAAATCCATATGGCTTTATTAAAGAGACAAATTCTATAATGCTGCCAATAAAAGAAAACCAAAACAACCCACTATAAAAGAAGTATATCCCACACACAGACTTGAAGGTCTGATACTGCTGATGAATGGATGTTAACACAAAATATTATGGAAACTGCTTTTATTACCAAAACAGAAGAATTACTGTTGATAATGCTTAATGTGATAAATATTATGGATGTTATAAAACCTAGTCAGAACAATGGACTACTGTAACGCCATTCTTTTTCCTTAGAACCAGATGCATTCATCTTTGATATGAAGAACTTGCTAAATACATTTTTCTAGACTGCCAAGGAAAGGGGCTTAAGATGGTCATTCAGGAGACAGTTGAGGAGAAAACAAGCAGCAGCAGTACTTCAATGTAACTAAATAGGTAAAGTGTCTACACAGAATCATAGAATAGTTTGTAAGGGGCATTTAAAGGTCATTCAGTCCAACCCCCTGCAAGGAGCAGGGACGTCTTCAACTAGATCAGGTTGCTCAGAGCTCCATCCAACCTGACATTAAATGTTTCCAGGGATGGGCCACCAACCACTTCTCTGGATAACCTATTCCAGTGTTTCACCACCCTCATCGTAAAAAATTTCTTCCTTATGTCCAATCTCAATCTACCCCCTTTTAGTTTAAAACCATTACCCTTTGCCCTATCACAACATGCCCTGCTAAAAAGTCTGTCTCCATCTTTCTTATAAGCCCCCTTTAAGTATTAAAAAGCCACAGTAAGGTCTCCCCAGAGCCTTCTCTTCAGCCTGTCCTCATAGGAGAGATGTTCCATCCCTCTGATCATTTGTGTGGCCCTCCTCTGGACCCGCTCCAACAGGTCCATGTCTTTCCCGTGCTGAGGGCTCCAGAACTGGACGGAGTACTCCAGGTGGGATCTCACCAGAGCTGATTAGCAGGGCAGAATCACCTCCTTCGACCCGATGGCCACGCTTCTTTTGATACAACCTGGGATACAGTTTGTGGGCTGCGAGCACACATTGTCGGCTTATGTCCAGCTTTTCATCCACCAGTACTCCCAAGTCCTTCTCCTCAAGGCTGCTGTCAATTCCTTCATCCCTCAGCCTGTACTGATACTGGGCTTTGCCCTGACCCAGGTGCAAAACCTTGCACCTGGCCTTGTTGAACCTCATGAGGTCCACATGGGCCCACTTCTTGAGCTTGTCAAGGTCCCTCTGGATGGCATCCCATCCCTTAGGCATGTCAGCCACATCACCCAGCTTGGTGTTATCTGCAAACTTGCTGAGGGTGCACTTGATCCCACTGTCTATGTTGCTGATGAAGGTGTTAAACAGTACTGGGCCCCATATGGACCCCTGAGGGACACCACTGGATCTCCATCTGGACATTGAGCTGTTAACCAGTAGCCTCTGGATGCGACCATGCAACCAATTCCTTATCCACCAAACAGTCCATGCATCAAATCCATAGCTCTCCGACTTAGGGAGAAAGATGTTGTGGAGGGCCGTGTCAAAGGCCTTATAGCAGTCCAGATACACGTAGCTCTTTCCTTGTCCACTGATGCAGTCAGTCTATCATAGAAGGCCACTACGTTGGTCAGGCAAGACTTGCCCTTGGTGAAGCCAAGCTGGCTGTCTGGATCACCTCTCTGTCCTCCATGTACTTTAGGATCCTCCGAGGAGGAGGATCTGTTCCATGATCTACATGAACCTCTGATATTTCTTCTTAGAGTTCACAGCTATTGATTGAGCTTTTAAGCCCGTCAAGCAAGAGAGAGATTTATTTAAGGTGGTCCAGCAGTCACATCAAGTGTTCTTGGCTAAGAGATTCAAAATTTCCTGTGTAGCATTTTCAAAATTATACCACCAGTGTAATCACTCTCGACCCTGAGTCAGAAAACTGCCTAATTCACTGTCTCTTTGTACACGAGTCAGAATCCACTGCTCTAAACCTCTACTTAGTCACAAAAAACATCTGCCACAGACTTCTGTTGTATTCATATGGCTTAGGAAGATTAGTCTCTTCAGAAAACACCTAAAAAATGAAATAATTTTAAGTATTGCACTATTGGTGTAAAGTAAGGCTGTAGCAACTGCAGTCCCAAACCTAAAAATATACGTCCAAATCATTACGGGTTTGTCCAGAAGATCTGTGAAAAATGAAAAACAGCACTGACCTTAGCCTATGCAGAAGAGCAACATCCTTAGGTGACCATGTTTTGTGCTATTAATGACTAAGAGGAAAGAAAAAGGGATAATATTTTATCATTTTTCAGCAGTGCAAAATGTAGTGGTCAGCAATTTAAGACAGATTGTGTGAGATATTGAGCATCCCTGGACTGTCCTTTATAACCACTGTTTCTGTGACCTCTTTCTTTCACTGAGAGCCATCACTTCTCACCACATCCCTTGACTACATTTGAGAATGTGGTTTACATGCCACAAATGTCAAGCAGTTTTCCTCAGATGGTAATGGATTTGGTCCCTGCTTTTTGGGGGAATGCTTGTTGTCATCTCGATATGTATCATGATTAGAAAGAGGAAATTAACTTAAAGCAGAACTCATAGTTTTCTTCATCCATAGACTTATATTTCCCATAAGTCAAACAAGAGGAGGCATTTTCAACTTAGATACTGAGGGGAAAAAAAGTGAATAGCTTAAGAACTTTGAAAAGCATCTCCTTTATGACCCCTTGTATTTTTAGGCAGACATCTGTTTCCAGTGTACAGGCAGCAATTCTCCAGCAGCACTGAGAGCTCTTTGACAGACACTATCTTCGAATTCAGGGACATTACCGTGGCTTTCTAACCCATCCTTTCTTTCTGCTGCACAAAAGGCTTTGAGAATAGTTGATATTTCTAGCTGGTGGCAATGTGTGGCTCTTCTTTTTTTTTTTTTTTTTTAATGTTGTGTCGTCAAACTAAAATGATTTCTCTTAGTTTCCAAAATGCTTGACACTTAAAACATTTTTTCACCTTTTCTCTCACATTTGCAATTTGTAAATGAAAAACCCCCAGAACTGACTCATTCTAAAGATAACAACAACAACAACAAAAAAGGCTATGACATTTCCAAAATTTTCCATAGTTTAATTCTTTTTTTAGATGATCCTGAAATAGAGTGATCTTCACTGTCTGAGAGGGCAATGTGCTGCCTGACATAGACCTTGAAGTTTTCCCCCTGTCTGATGGAAAGGATATACCTCCTTTTCCAATTCATTCCACAAATTAAACGGAAACATGTAAACAACTATACTTTAATGTCTGACATATTTACTTTTGAATTTAAAATGTGGTTTTTAGAAATTTATCACATACAAACGAGTGCTTGACCTTTTAACTTTTTTCTAATCATAACAGAAGTAACACAGGTACCTTTCAGTACACTTAGGTGGCATGCAGTTGGTCAAAAGCAATCTCACTTAGCTGACTGTATCTACTTTTAGATGTGTCTTTTTAGTTCTTTAGTTCTAAGCTTTTTTTTTGTTGGGGTTTGTTTGTTTTTTTTTTTTCCTTTTAACTAAGAATTGCATGCAGTAGTACATCTCCTTTCCATATTCTGGTCTTCTCTCCAGGAGATCATTGTGCTCAGTCATTATGAAATTTATCTATAAAAGAGGTTTTGTAGAGCTGGGAGTTACTCTCACATTTCCAATAATTTGTGTGTGTTTAAAACTTCTCTAAAGTTTCTCATTTCTGCAAGACTTTCTTATAGCGTACTAAATGAGGGTACCATGGTAGCTGTGGCTGCTAGCTAATAAGATGATTATTTTTATCATCTGTAGTAGTTAATTGGAATGGGTCATGTACCTGTAGGCAATCAAAAAAGAAATCAAAAAGACCGAGTTAATCAGGTTTGAATTTAAAATGTCTGCAGGAAGATTCTTTCAAATATCAGAAGCTAGCTTTGAAGAAAGTGCCACATGAAATAAATACAACTCTTTGGAGAAGGAAAAAAATAGTTTTCAGTCTAAAACCTCAAATACAAAAGGGAAATCTTGTAGGAAGAATATTTAGGGCTTTATTCATAGTTATATTTCCAGTTCAATTCCTTCCTCACTGAAAAGTGTTTTTCTGCTTAGTATACGTGTGTGAAATAAATGAGACCAATAGGAGACTTGCCAAGGCTTAGATTCCACACCAAATACTCAATATGTGAGAAGACCTTTTCAAAATAACAGTATTGACTGCAGAGAGATTTTTACTTTAACTAGATCTGATGATCCTTAGACTTACACTTAAATTTCTCCTTGCACACTAGCAAAAAGAAAGGTAGATACATGGGAAAAGAAACTATGTAATTAGTCCTTCAGTCTCTATATTCCCACTGCATTTGAGAAACAACAAGAGGCTGACTCAGTACTGTTGTGAAGTGGAAAATTACTTACCTTCTTGAAGAATATTTTCCAGTACAAAAGTTCTATGTGTTATTTTCTAGTAGATTATTTATTAGAGGTCACTCTTCATAACTTCTCAAAGCAGAGCTGGATGCTAGCTTCACAAACACAAGTTTTAGCCTGTTATCTCTTCTCCTCTCCTCCCAATTTCAGGGACTCACGGTGCTCTATTTCTTTTCCAGCTGGGAGAGCTGTATGTGCTGCCATTATTGTTCCACCATAAGAGGAGCTCCTTGTACACCTTCCTTTCTCATGGTCTTCATTTTCTTTCAACCAGCATGCAAGTGGTTCAGGATATCAGCATTTTAAACTATTCTTGAAACCATGCAGGTGAAGGGGAAAAGGAATATTATTGTGCTGAAAGATAATAACTCCACAACAGGAGAACTGTTTCTAGTCTGTCAGTTTGACACAAGAGACATGACCACCAGACACAGCTAGGATCCATGTAAGCCACTTCACAGAGCAGGTATGTCCCCTGCCATAATCTCTGCCAATTAGTTGTAACTCAGGAACTTACAGTATCAAAATACATGACAGGCAATTGTATATACAGCTCTGAGCTTCTTCTCTACATGGAAACCACTTTTTTTTTGTCAAAGACTGTAATGTCCTCTACTGCACTATCTGCTACAGATTTTATTGCGGAAACCCAGTGTTAGATCTGAAGAAGCTTTCCTTTCTTTGGTTTGTTTTCTGTTTTCTATGACTGACAATCTCTTTTTCCAAAACCTTCCTCAATGTGTGCCACAGAAATCTCTTCTGGGGAACCAGCTGCTCCCTTTTTGCCTGGGATAAAGTTCTTGAGCAGCTATTACTAATAATATGCTTGCTCACAGCAGAGGATAATTAAATCCTTCATTTATACTTTCTGGGTGGCTGCTTCACTCAGGGATGTTTATGCTCTATCACAAGTTCCATGTGTGTCTCATGAGTCTCTGTGATTTCCTAATTTCCAGTCAACAGTCATGCTCAGAGATGTCTTGTTCATTCCTTAAGATGTTGATCAGGTGTGTTGTTCAAAAATCACCATGCTACAGAAAGAGTAGCTAACTTTGATATACAGGACCTTACTCTCTTCAGCCAGTTCTTTCAAGGGCAGTAGTACACCTAGTATTGGTCAAAAAGCAGAATCAGAGCTGAGTAAAGACTTTAATCATCAGTAAAAAGGGTCAGTCATTCAACCTTTAGAGAAAGTAGAGAAAGCGTTAGGTAGCTGGATGAAACTGATTTAGGAAAAAGACTTAGTGGCCATAGATAAGGGGGTAGAAAGATCATATTAATAAGCGTTCTTTTTTTATTTCTGAGTGAAATTATATGTAGATGTTAAGGATGAAACTCCATTTCACTGAAATCAATGGCCAAACCTCCAGTTAATTTTAATAAGGACAAATTTTACACGTTATCCCTGCAGCAAATTCAGTCTGAAATAGGCATGCACACGTTTGCAAATGCTGAACCACCAAAGGTTAGCTTTCTATTGTCAAATCATAGACATGCCTGAGCAAGTGCTCAGAAGCCCACTCAGGTCACAGGCAGCACTGAAACTCAATTGGAAAAATGTTAAGGAGGATTTAAGACACGTTGCAGAAGATTTTTTTAATGACGACAGTAAAGAGCTAAAGCATATATTGTAAAGCAGAGAAATATAAAGAAGGAAGAAGGAGGATTTGAGGCAGTATAAGTTACCAGGATGTAACCCTACTGACAAGTTTGAAACTGAAGTCTGAGTCACCACCTTCATAGATTCATGCATAGTTTAAAGAGTCACCCCTCCCTGATCCCTAGCTTTCTGCTCTGTTCTTCCTGGAAGCAAAAAGGGAAGAAAGTCCTCTCTTACCTGCCATACTTCATAGACTGGTGTATCGACATGAAACAAACTTGTTGCTGATTTAAGATAACGTGCTGGCCTCTGATATGCAGTGGCTAAGCAGTAGGAAAAGGATGGACAGATATCTGCATCCAGCAACCTATTAAGTCTCCACAGATGAAATGTTAGAGATTCTGAGTCAAAATTCTGAGATATCATGTCTGCAAGTCAGTTAAATGCTTGGGGATATATGAAGCCCATCACTAACATGAATGCTTTGTATATAAGAGGTCTGAGAGCTATGGGATGTTCAAAGATGGAGTTTGAGGGTACGGTAACATAAATACCTCCCTGAGAAAAACACACATTTTGAGTTTCTGCTATGCAATGGTGCTGTAGCAAGGAGATCTGGATGGAGATCACAGCTGGGCTACAAAGAACATGCCAACCTAATCAAAATCAGATATTTTTTCCTCACAAAAGATGGATGTAGCTGATGGGATATATTGAGGCTGAAAAGAAAAAGCCATGCTAAGGAATGAGAGATATGGGAGTCTGCACATGTACACCAATGCTGGCATGTCACGCAGTTACTCACATGCTGTGACACTCTCTTGCTTGTGTATTGAGGTCAGACATGATCCAGGGTTAGTCCTATTGCAAACCAATTTGGACTGGTGATTTAAAGGGTGGGCTGTTCATGGCTACGCTGTCACACTGCACTGACTGCATGCAAGCTTACTGAGAGATGAAATTTAAATTAAAAGTCTCCTAGTTAGGAGCCAGAGTACTAGCTCTGGTTAATGCAGAAAGGAACGCTGAGGTAAATTAGGTTTTTAATTCTTTTTTATTATTATTATTTTTTCATTGGAGGAAGAGTGCAGATTATCTTTCTTTAGTCACACAAATGAAATAGTTTCTAATTGATCCTCCAGGGCACTGACAGCACTTTCAGCCAGTCAGGGAAATGGAAAGAACAGTGTTGATTTGCTATAGAAAGAAAAGATTCAGCTTTCAAATGCATCACAGAACAGTATCAAAAGATGTTTGTAGACAGGCAGTGAGAGCACAAAGTCTGAACCAGCTGCAATTAAAAGTTCACAGAAGGTTTGCTAGAGCTAATTCCTGAATGTTGAGCAGACGTGAATCAGAGCCACAAGGTGCTTGACATTTTGATAGTGTGTTTCGGAGACCTTTAATGAATATATAAAGCTACAGAGCAAATGGTGGAATAACGAATATATAAAACTACAGAGCAAATGATGATTTTTGTTGAGGAATAAAGCTACATAGCTAACAGAAGACAACCATTGTATGTGTCCTCCAAGAATAATGGAAAGAGATAATCAGGTATAAAAAAAGATGTTGCCTGGATTTAAAAATAGTGATTTTCTGTAAGAAATCACACTCATAATGACATATTTAAAGATGGGCACTTTCCTATGGAGAGGCACCGAGTACCTGATTTTGATGATCCCAGGAAAAAGAAGATTTAAAATTTTTAAATACAAACAGAAAACTCTTGCTTTGGGAACACATTCACATCGCCCCAGCAAATTATCCTTTTGGGACAATCCCACCCAATTAGGCAGACCCCCACTGGAGCACCACTACATGTTCATGGCTGGTGAAGGAAGAGGAAGAAGAGATGGGAAGGAAGAGCAAAGGAGATCACAGTTGTCATTATCACCTGTATCATAGCTGTGTGGTAGTGTAAGGGTCTAAGCAGATAATTACAGATCTTCCCCGACTGTTGGAAGCATCAGATTTGATATTGCTGCCTGTTCACAACTCAGAGCTATAGTGGAGGCTGCATGGGTGCTCAAAGCTCATGTGCCATGCGACCACCAGCACCGTTCCCAGAGCTGGCAGCCAGCGGTACCCGGTGGTGAGCATCAGCTGCCCCCTGGAGCTCCTCTCATCCCAGGCCTGCCAGGGGGAAGCTTCATGGCCTCCCCAGGGTCACTGTCCTGGGCTACTCTTCAGATGAGGGTGAGGGCAAGGCTGGCCAGCAAAGGAAAGGTTCCTGCAAGCGCCCAGATGTAAGATTTGAAGACCTTTCTCTCTGCCAAACGTTTTTATGTGTTAAAAAAATCTTAGGGGATAAAAAAAAGGAATGATCATGGTGGAATGGCTTTCCTTCAAATGCACCCTTCTCTCCTCCCCACAAGATCATAAAAGTTTACAGTGGCACAATGGAAGTGGAACTTTGACATCGCAAAATATACAAAGGGATGGAGCTACTGAATGCTAAAGCCATGTGACCGTCCTTCCCTGGCTCTGCAGAGACTGAAGAGAGTGAGGGAATTATAATTGACCTTGCGCTGATGTAATTTTATTAGTGACACCTCCTGTGGCAGCTTTAATTCCAGAAAGAGACTGGAGAGGTGAGAGGGTCATTCATCTAGATGTAACATCTACATTCACGATAAAATGCACCCCTTTGCCAAGAAGTGCTGGTTTTATTTATAGAGAATTCTAACATACTGGGCCACAATCAGCTCTCTGGAAAGGGTCAGTATGAGTCCAAGGCTTGCAGTTCTGCAAAAATATCTGCCATCCCGACCTTCAAGTTGGAATAAATAAAACTTGCAGTAATGCGCTATCGTATGTGTCATACTGTGTAGCTGGTAAGCCCCTGGAGGTAGATGATTTTTTCCTTTATTGTGCTATGAAAGGTTTCCATGTTAACAGAACAATCAGCTTTTTTTTTTTAAGCATAAATTGGCATTTCTAAGCTGTTCAGTGTGGGTGAACACTGTCACTACTGTATTTTTTTGCTGCAGGAGACTGTGGAATGAATAAATAAATGCTTATTTCTAACATCCCCCTCCTCCTTGAATCTAACATCTGTCACTGAATGAATCAGGGAAGTCAAGCACCGTTGCCTTCCTCTTAATCCTTTGACACATCTATAGCTCACATACTCTCAGTCATCAGCTGAATTCATTAGATATTCTTTTAGAGGCTTTTTGATCACAGAATTTCATTCCTGTAGCAGAAGCTTGCTTTATTAATAATAATAATAAAAACAATAATGAGAAAAGCATCGATCCCACAAGCCAGAAGAAATAAGAAATTAAAATACTAACTGATGATCCATCATGAGTGTTTCAGGTGTGAAGAGTTCATGAAACATCTGACTAGTATTAAAGGGGGTATTCTATCACAGTGCTTTAGAAATGGAACAAAGACTTCACCAGCAACTTCAAAAGATAATTCAGTGAGTGTGTTCTCAGGGTTCAGGTTCGCTATAGATCAAAACAGTTCTAATCCAACTCTCAATAAATAAATAATCCTGAGAGATCAGTCTTATGAGTTAGGGCAAATCTCCTTTTTTTGGACAACATGAGAAGAAAGATGGATTTTATATCCTATTGACCATTGCATAAATGGAAGTATTAGGTAAAAGCACTGACTGGAACAGAAAGAACATACAAGCTAATAAGTTGCCTTTTAACATTTGGAAATCAATGTTTCGCAAGCTAGGACAGCTCTTTTCTCTCCAAAATGACGGCAAACTCTTTTTGGTGCTTTCCCTCACACACCTTACTGCTAAGCCCCCTAGACAAAAGAAACAAGTTAGTTCTTCCTAGCTTGGGGTTTTTTAGGCTCCTGGCAGGACCTGTGACTCCATGGAGAGAGGAGCCCACACTCGAGCAGGTTTGCTGGCAGGAATCAAGTGCACTCCGTTGGGCAGTAAGACTTCTTGCTTTGGGGAGGACATTTTCTTCCAGGTCAGCCAGTATGGGCGAGTGGGCCAGGAAGAAGGTCAGCCTTACCTGGAAAAGAGACTACCCCACAAGGTTTTGACCTTTGCTTTCAGCTACTTTCTTTATATGGAAACCTTTTGCAAGAGAGCTGGGACAAGGAGAGTGGATCTGGGGATAGTGAGTACCTAGCATGGAGCCAGGGAGAGTGGGGAGGGAAGGGGTGCCCAAAGGGTAAGGGTACAAGGAGTAGGGTCTGTGTGCTTTGAGTGAGCACAGATGGTGTTACTCGGAGAGACCAGAGATCTGGCTGTGAGGACCCTGTGGGGCAGGGACTGTAGGTCTTGGGATCTTGACAGTCCGTCAGAAAGCAGAAAAGGCACGGTCACTTCTCAATAAAGCATTTCTGCCAAAAGCCTGAGCATGGGGGAGAGGGCCCCTGATGGGCAGCTGGGAAGGGTCCAGAACAGCAGCTCTTGGCTCAGTGCGGGGCGGGAGGTTTTTACAGCGGTGGTATCCTTCCTGCAGGCTCTGATCAGGCAACTTTGCTCCCTGTCTTCTCTGCCCTTAGGAAGTTTCACTGCCCTGAGCCACAGCAAGTGCTTATACAGCAACTTTTTGCCCTGCCTCCTCCCCTTCCGCTTGTCTCCTGCCATCTCCTAGGAAAGCAGCAAACGTGCAAACCCACATAACAAAAGGATACAGAGGATCAAGGAAGATGTAATTTGAGCAGCAGTGGACCATGAAATGTGCGTCACTGGACAGTGAGTGGGTGAAGCAGGAAAGCGTTAAAGCATTCAGGAAGGTATGAAGACACACCAGATCCTGTTAGAAAAGAGAGGTAAATACACGATACCAAGGTATATTGGGAATCTCTTCCTCTTTAATCTTACTCATTACAATCTTACTTTCCATATAATCACAACCCCATTCCACTGAGTCCATTCCTGGATGTTCAGCACGTTCACAACCTTCGCCAGTGAAGGAGCAGGCAATGTCTGAAACACAAGTGTTGCTCTGGATGCCTCATCCGCTATCAAAGGATGCAGAGGGCTGTGCATACACACACCAGAGAAACTGGTTCTTGTGGTCTAGACAGAAAGGCTCATCTGAGTGGAAAGGTTATTTGTGCACAAGGTCACACAGTGCACAGCAAGGAGCTATGGTTTGGAGAATTCAGGAAAGCTGGTATCACATCTGTCACACCATACTTGCTGTCGTGCTACCTGAGATCAGAGCTTCAAACTTGACTTAAGCTGTACATAGGCTTGTACAAATGCTGTTAGTGTTTAGATGAACCTGTGAGATTCAGGTTAAACCATTCGGGGACAGTATGTCCATTAGGGACATTTAGCAAAAGAATTTCTCACCAAAGACAAAAGTGTAGGTACCAGTGGAGAGCTACCTTTAATGCAACATCCTGGCTTCACTCCTACAAGTTTTGGATTTGGTCAGCATTCATAAACCAGGAAGCATTTCCTGCCTTCTTAATCTGGTCCATTTCTTGTTGTCTTTGTATTAAGGAAAATAATGTTTTAAAGCAGTTTCTGTCACTCTTTTCTCATAGGTTTATGAAGAAAGCTCCCAGCTCCATCCTTTCCTTTTTTTTTTTTTAGCAGTGGTTAGCTTCTCCACTTGCAATCACTAAAATTCAGTGTTTCTTTTAGTAGAAAATATTTTTTTGCAGAAGGGACAAGATGCTCAATGGCCTTTGGCCCACTGTCTCAGATGTTCTAATCCACACAAGATGGGTTTCATAATTTGACACAAACATATTTCCAATCAGTTCCACAGCATATTCTAAACAATCTGTGGTATTTTTGGTTGGCTGATTGTTTTGGAGTTGTTTCACAAAATGTTCTGTGGCAAATGTACTGTCCTAGTCATGGCACAAGATATAGTAATAACCATGAATCAAGTTGTTATTTCTGGCTTTTCTAAAGCAAAATCAATCTCTCTTATTTATCAAAGCTATTTTGTAACATCTTTCCTCTCAAAAATAAGACAATAAGAAACCCTTACAAGTTATTTTTTTAAACCTAGCTTTGTCTTCTAAAATAATTGTTCTTCATGGAAGATCTGCTTATCAGATAGTGTCAGTCATCCTTTTATTATAAGAAAAAAAATTCCTTAGCATCTCTGCCTTATTTTCTTCATGTTTAGGTTCTCTGGATGTATATTTACTTTTCCTTCTTCAGTTATCTCAGAATCTACTCTTCCTTTTTACCCTTACCACCACAATTCTATCCCACTCTCCTGTGATCTCTTTCTTCCTTCTTTTTTCCTTCATTCCATATGCAGTTCAATTACCTCATTCTCAGCTCTTAAGTGTATTCATGGTTCTATCCTTATCTAAATCTCTGCCTCCAGTGAACACAGTCTATTTTTGTACTTCTTTTTTACAACTTTTTGCCTTCATTCGTTAATGCTAAACGCCTTCCTTCATTCTCCTCTTGGTATCTGGAATACCTTTTTGCTTCTAAAGTGGCCATGTCCTCTGTCTGGTCTAGTGTAAACTGTGGGAGATGCCCCAGTGTGCATAAATTTACATTTTATTTTTAATTTATCAATAATCTAGATTAAGTAATTTCTTAAACTTTGCATATATGCAATACAATATCACCTTGGCACAGTCACATGTAGCCGGATTTTCCCAGATATTAAACAAATTGCACTTGCATTTTTTTCTCCATGTTTGTTAGTTGTAAAGAATCTAGTCACTTTACTCAACTGCAAATTACGACATCAGAAGTAAAATGTCGCTTCCTTTCATAGTGAAAAACATGCAGGGTACAATTTTCTGGTACCTCTATGTCATTTTAAAATCATAGCTTTTGACATCTCCCTTAGCAAATATCCATGAAAATGCAGAATTGCAGTGGAAAAATCCCTTTAAACAAATTATTTTCAGGAGACTTTCTTCATTTTCTCCAAAAGAAGATAATACATTGGGATTGTTTTTCCGACATCTTCATTTTTGTAGTCATTTAAACCTTGACAAACTGAGTGGAAGTAGGGGCTATCTTCATACCTCATTTCTTCACCTTGCTGACAGAAAATGGAGGAGGCATTCCTCTCTGAAAGTACTGGTTTTGCTGAGGTGTACAGATGGGATGAGCACAATGCTGTACTAAAATGTGAATATACTGTGTAGCAGAGGGAGACACGAGTATAGTAAGAAGTTTGGTTGTCAAAAAATTGGCTTTTTTTCTGGCAGCAAGACCAGTGAGATCGGTTTTTATTCAAGAAACATGCATTAGTATAAATACATTCCCTTTCTAGTTAAACAAATTGCTTTGTTTTTCCTCTCCTTTTTCCCAAGCTAATAACCGTGACCACAGTCGATTTCCTCAACTTCACTGAAATGTTCTAAAAACATCTGCAGGAGAAAAATACAGCTTTAGATCAGATTGCTTTAAGTACTACTTGCTAGTTTGTGGCACTTCAGGGACTAAGCCAAGTAATAAAGAAAATGACCTCATGTGAATTGCCTGTTTACTAAGAATGTGGCTACTGAGCGTCAACCTAGAACCACTTAACATGTGCTGTTTTCACTGATGTTTGCTGTCACTGGATGTACTCTTCCTTTCTGTGCTCAAAATTATTTCTGAAAGAATTATTTCATAGCTTATATATAGCCCCATTGACTGATAAAAGAAAATACAGGCCTTTGACAAAATCTCATATGGGTAACTCCTGATCATAATTTTATCAGTTATAGATCAGTTATATTTATCAGTTTTATAAAGTTATCAGAAAGTTATGTTATGAAAAAGAAGGAAAACACACTGCCTAAGAATTTGGACCCATTTTGTGATGGTAACATCTCAGATGTGCACTAGTTATTGAAGATACATCCAAGGACGATACCAACAACCAACTAATGCACTATTCTGTGACTTACTATTACACATTTTTTTTCCTGAGCAGGGAAGACATCACTCCTTTTTTAGTATGAGTTACAAAAGTTTGCACCAGCTGAGAGTGTATTTTCAGGTGTTTCATAGTATATTATTGGGCCCTCATTTAGTGAACGATCTTCATGTACAACCTTACTTTTGGGGAACTGTATCTTATATTTCATACCTGTTCTGAAATACTTGAGAAACATATATTGAAGATAACATAACTCTGACACTTTTACCCTTAAGCTATGTCTAAGGCTGCTTTAAAAAAGAAAAATCAATTCCTTGTCTGACTAGAGGATTAGGACAGGCTTATGGAATGACATCTGCTTGACAGAGAAGATATCAATGCATCAGTTGTAGAACTCATTCTTTTCTGAAGCTGATGCATTGAAAATTTGTCTACTTAGCTTAAACCATGTGTAAAAAAAAATTGACTAGGTACACATAGCTGCATGAATGCTTAAGTTGTATTTTGATGCTGAAGTACGAAACAATAGTTCCAGTGTTCCCAGAGTTCCTTAATATAAGCCTTAGAGAATATATATATCTTTACGCCAGACAATGAACCACGGTTTCTGCCAATTATTTTGGAAACCAACTTTATAGTTTAATTTAAACTTACACATGTGTACCAATGAGATTTGAACAACAATCTGGATGATGCCGTGTGTTTAAAAGTCATTGTGCTTACTGGATGTCTAGAAGATTGCTTGCTTTTTATTTTGATACTCTTTCATTTGTCCTTTTAGAATGGAGCTTGTTAACTATCATATATCAGCTATCATACATATTTTGGTTGTTTTTAATAGTTCTCAGGCTGGAAAATCTATGTACTTTTGTGACATAATCAATGGTAAAAGTACCATGCTTGACCCTGACAACACATGGTGTTTCAGTCTTTAAACTCAAATGTACTTGTTCTTAACTTCACTTGTTTGTCCAGTACTTATTAGTTCATGTCTTGATTAAATTATATGAGAGGTAAGTTAAATGCCATGAAAAAAATGTTTGCAGGATTGAGTCTGGATGGATCTAGACAATAAGTGTATGTCTTATTAATTTTATTTTTCTGTTGTGGAGATAAATTAACCTGAAGGATAAAATACTGTATCATTAAAATATATGCCATACTTCATGTATGCAGCATACAAATATCGGACATGCAGTTCTCATGTATTGTCATATATTTGCTCATATCGGCCTACCTATTAGTATGAGTCCTGATCCACACGCAAACTCAGCAACGGATTTGAAATTGATGCCTGCATTCACAAGCTAATAGATAGAAACTGATTAAAGAAGTAGGATATACATAAGAACAAAGTATCACATTCATAACCAATGCACAGGATCTTACAAATATCAACACTTTAAACAAAACATTTTGAAGAACATTCTGCCTTTTTATGAGCAAGAAACAAAAATCTATGGGGTTTTCTCCCGCTTTTTTTTTTATTATTATTTTTTAGTGAATTCATAGAGCTTATTACCAAGAGAAACAGTTCTTATTACACAGAGAATTCTCACTAACGTGTTAAGTGGGTGGTGCTGCATGGTTGCAAAATCTTTGTGTGTTTCTGACCCCCTGGCTTCATCAGGTCTTTCCTGAAAACTGGTTTACATGGTGATTTTATGATCTTAAGATATGTCTGGTAAGAATAATGTCATCCATATTTTGTTTTCACTCTATGTTGATGTGAAAATGTAAAGCCAAGGTTGCAGAAAGTAATTTTTAAGACACTAAACCACAATAGTGTCATATTTTTTCTTTTTCAGAAGGAAAATTTTGTTGTTCTCTCTGGTTGGATACACAGAGAAGAATTGAATATGTTCGCTTAACCATGTGGAATAAATATCACAAAACTTTTGGAACAGCAGTATTTTTTTTTGTTAGTGTGATAATTCTATTGTCATCCTTAAGGTTTAACTTATTCATCATTAAAGCACATCTGGCATTTTGAAATAAGTGGTGGAGCAGAGAGTATCGGAGGAGAAGGAAGAGCAGATGTGCAAGAGTGCTTTGCATCAAATTATTTACATACACTCTTTTTCATCCCACCTAACTTTACATATCTAAGTGGTGTGCCTAAGATACTGGCACAGTCATTATAAAGTGAATGGAGGGGGAATATCAGCACACATAAAACTGAATGTGTATCTTCTTTGACTAGATAAGGAGATATGGACAATATGCGTTGAGTTTAGGTGCCTCATTTGGGTACCTGAAGCTAGGTAGGGTCAAACAGATGCTGCAGGTCAGACCTGCAATGAATTAAGTAAAGATTCCTATTAGATTTAGTGGAGAGGCCCCTTTAATGCCTTAAATTTTAATTCACTGCTTTTTTTTGAAGGTCTTATCAGAAATAGGAACACTGGGTTAAAAAAAAAATTATACTGGTGAATAAATGTTTAATCCTAATTATTTTAATAATCTTTTACCACATCTGGATGAGGGTGAGGAATTCAAACTGGGAATTTTACACTTACTTTTTAGTAGAATTTCCTCCTTAAATATTAAATGTTTGAGATTTATATATATATGTGTGGCTATCCTTTCAATTCTCAGGTATATGTTGTTCAGTGAAGACAGGCTGCAATTATCCAATTGTCAAAAATAGCTTTTGCCGTATCAGGCACATTCTCAATTGTCTGTGTTGTTTTAAGACTTAAATATAGTTTACTGGGTTCCTCACAGGAGCTGTAAGTTGAGTGAGTGTTTCCAAATTAAGATTCCATGCTGAAAATGGACTTCATTTAAAAATAACAATGATCTCCCCACAGAGATGCCAATTCTGCAACCACTTATCATGTGTCCTTTACACAACAACAACAAAGCTGGTTTGAGCAGTGTCTGGACTCCAGAAGCTCCAGCAGAATCAGATACTACTTTATAGTGTGACTTTAGGGGGAGAACATTTGCATGTGTAAAGGTTCTGGAAGATACATTTGGGGAGACACTTGCCGAAAAAGAGTTATTTTTGTATTATGACCAGAACACCACTGTGTTTGACTACTGTGATTTGGGACAACTTTGCCTTGTATACTCTTCTGTTTCTCTGTTAAGTGAGCAATATTGTTACTGAGGCCAGACAAGGACACGGTAACTAGTAGTGTGATTAACAGACCTGCCTGTGTTTGTAAACTTAATCTCTGACACAGATTAATGACAATTCACGTCTCCAGTCCTAGAACATAGACTATTTGATGTCATTCCATGTTACACCTTCATATAAGCACTGTCAAACCTTGTTTGGCAAGGATAAAAGAGTCTAGGAGAAACAGACTTCCCACGTCTTGGTAGAGAGCGAAAGCACTTCATGAAAGGAGAAATGCTGACCACTGGTACAGTTCTTAAATAAATAAAAAAACATGTATTGCAAGACAATTACCCGTGGTAATATATACAAGCAGGCATTTTTCCAAGTCACTCATAGGTTTCATAGTGAGGGGCAATACAGGTCAAATTAGCACCAAGTTTGACTAATTTGGAGTTTCTGTTTCATTTTAATAAGATGTATCTAGTGCAGTTTCAAAACTGTAATGAAATTAGCTTTTGTACAAGGAGCTGGTGGAGAAAGCTTAGGGTGAAAATTCAGCCCCAGTGGAAATGGAAATAACATGGCAATGCCTGTTTTATGAAATGTGGGGTAAATCATTCTGTTTGATACTAATGCAGAAAAAAAAAAGCTAAATTCCAGCTCTTCTCTAGTAAAATGCTATCTAGCTCTACACAGCATTTGAGACATATTTTGAAGACCTAAGTGGTGCCAGTCCCCCTGAGGAGCGAACAGCATTTTTTACATAGGCCCTCTTTAAGGCTCTGAAGCAATGAATAGCTTCTCATATGCTTCCTCAGCTCACATGGATAGTCAAAGGACTCCCCCACGTCAGAAAGGGAGCAGGTGCACAAATCTCTGCAGGTCTGGGTTTAATTCAGCTAAATGTAGCTTTTCTTTTTCGTTTTCTCTGCAATATAGTGCCATTAAGTTCATTTTATCATATTGTCTACTATTTCACCAGTTAGTTTCACCAGAATGTAGTTCTGATTTGAACTTCACATCTCATTGTTGGTGAATTAACACCTTTTCACCTGTATTTCTTATTTAATTGTGTGGGTAAGTGCTGCAAAAGAAAATATAAAGATCTTGAAAATAACACGTTGGCTGAAGTGGGAAAAGCAACAAAAATAAAGACATTGTGACAGCTTTCTCCTATTAATGTATTGAAAAGTGGTAGTGCTGTTATTCGTGCCTTTGATCCATTCAGACATTCACAGATAAACAGCATCTCATTTCACACAGGTGAACTGTTAGTTTCTTTATTAGTGAAGGCAAAGTTATGTCTCATGGTCCTTATTGCTTATTTACTAATGCATTCATGTTAATTTCAGTCAGTCAGATTTGTCTAGCCAATCGCCCATCTAAGCAAAAATCTACCTGCATATATATGAAATAACTACCACCAAAAATACTGTTTCCAAAATATTTAAGAAAATGCCACAAATAAAAAGGTAATCTGTATAAACCTTACACTTATTAGTGAACTTTCATTTGTGCCCAGAAGTCCCTGTGGGGTTAAAGGATTTCCCTGCACAGATAAGACAATATCATTGTAAAGGCTAAGCAATGACCAAAGCAATGTCCAAATATGATGTCTGCATATTTTCCTCGGCCTAAAATTTAGGCATTCATTTTTAGGTGGTTATCTAGTCTTCTTCAACAATCTGTGTACAGGAACAGATAGAAAACATCATTCCATCTGGGACACTTGCATGTGGATGGACTGAAGTTTCCAGTCCCTCCACAATTATTATAGAGGGAATGTGATAACTGTTTAGATGATTTAGGTGCAATACATATCAAAGATAAACTTTTTATTCTCGTGTGCTTTTACCAAAGGACAGCAAAGTAAAAGTATCTGTTACTGACTTCAAGAGTAACAAGAATGCTGGTGTGAAAAAGCATACAAGCTAAGTGTATGTCTATTCTCACACAAATATACACAAAATTACAGTAATGATACACAGGCATGGTGCTCTGTCAGCCACTGTTAAGAGATACACTGAGCATCCTGCCTTCCCAGATTTTGCAAATTTCCAAGGAACATTCTGTGCTATTACTTCTTATAACTGACGACAAACTTGAGGCTTAAAAATCTACTAATATGGCAGTTATGGGTCAGCTGATGTACCTTTCTTACTTGGAAAAAACAACTTCTTTATTCTCTTGCTTTATAACTAATGCATGAAGTCAATGGAATGATTATGGCCTGCTGTTTCCACGCTAAGAATTCAGGACTGTTGGGGAACACTATCTGTGAATACCCTAATTAAAAGACTTAGTCAATTTCTTGCAAATTGCATTTGCAAAATAAACATAGAGACCTGCATTAAATATGGAAAAGTGCTGCAAATTCCCCCTTCCTCGGAAAGAGCTTTCTGAGCTACTGTTGCTATGGCATCCTTCACTTACTTCATTCCTACTACTGCAGGAGATTCAACAAAATCCTTATGCGTACAAGCAGGTGCTTTGATTTTGGAATTGCTCATATGCTTTAAATCAGACGTCTGCTGAAACGCCTTGTTGAACAAGACCTGCTGTCTCATTTTACTTATCTTTCCAGTTTGCAAGAAGAACCATATAATAAGTGTTCTTTGTACAAATGGTTCACAAGCTACAGTTTCTGTTTTATGGGCTGGATATAGGCTGGATTTTGTTGTTATTAACCATGCCGTTTACGGAGTAAATACCTCTATGTCATCCTTGTGCTAGGACAACGTGATGGCTCAGAATGCATCGTAGCAATTCAGAGTTCCTGTACTCCTATGAAATTATTATAGAAAATCACAGTATCACAGAAACAAAGGCCGTGATTTTGAAAGACAAACTATTCAATAACAGTAGCAGTTTAAAGTGCATCTGTTTTTTAAAAATACGTTTTTTGTGAAGATTTGGGTTTGGTTTAGGTTTCTGTGTGTTTATTCAAGGTATGGTCATACAAACTTTTGTGCAGGCTAAACTGGGGTCAAGGGACGGGAAGGAGAAATGAAAGGCAGAAGCAGATAAGAAGAACAGGAAGGCAACAGGGTAATACTGCTACAGATAATTTTATGAAATCACAAACTAAGGCTACAGAAAACCTTGAAATGTTACTATTCCTTTCTTCAAGATAGGATCGTGGTTGACAGATGTTTGTCCAGCTTTTTTTTAACAAGACTTGAGATCTCAAGATTTGTCTAAGCAATCTGTCCCTATGATTATCTTTCTCTTCATGTAAATATAAAGGAAAATTAAAATACATTAAATGCTAGTACTATTATTACTATTATTCTTGTTGCACGTAGATTTCATTTACAGCTTTCAGTGAACCGTCACCCACTTTCTACCTCCCGTTTGTAATTCTATATATTATTTGCTTCTTAATATAACTCAATTTACACTGTGCTTGACATAGGCTAAAGGGCAAGGTCTCTTTTGCTATAGGTGGCAGCACTAGCTTATTATAAATGATGATGGGCTTCCCTCTCTTGAAGGAAATAGATATAAGGATACCTGGGCAGCATATGGTTTCTATGTAAAGTAATTGTGTTTAAAATTTGAGGTCAAAAATGCAATCACATTTTTTCTTATAGGGAAGGTAATTGTATTATTTTGCTCGTGTACATTTTCTAAAGCCTGGTTAGGGATGATTAGACTGAAACCATAGATGCAGTCGTGGCTGGATTAATTATAAAAAATAAGTGAATTCATAAAAAATCCACTGAAAATTAGAGCACATTTGTGGGCTTGTGAAACTACTTGCTTTCTAATGGGAAACTCTCCTAAACTCAACTTCTGGAGCATCATTTTCCAGAATATTGAAATTCTGTTGTGTTGATACAGATGTTCTTTAAGGATTTGTTGTGTTTTGCTCTGGAATTCAACGGTGTGCTATCACTGCAGTTCTTCAGGTCAATACTGCAAACAAATTCTACTGAAGAAATACAATCTCTGGTCCCTTTTCTTTTTTCACTTCAAGTTTTGTTACGACACAACCTTTCCTCTGAGAGTCTTCACCTAGTCACCTGTGAGAGGCTTTTCATTTTATTGGAAGCTATTAGCTATAATAGAGGAATTAGCTTTTTGACTGCCGTTATCCTGTATTACCCACATACTTACATTCTTCCCTAGGCATTTCAGCTAAGAAGTATAATGGAATGTTTAACTCTTAATAAATGCAGGACAACCTGGTATACATACCATACTGCACCAGTGGCTACTGTTTTGTGAACATTCAATGGAAAATAATTCCTACTACTGCCTTTGATGATGCTTTACAAGACTGGAGAGCTAAAAGTATGACCATCAAATCTAACCAGAAAAATTCTGAGGAGCATGACTTTCCTGAGTCATTGTTTGATGGGGAAGGAAAAAAAAAAGATATCTAGTTGCTAGACTTTAGCTTCCATCATGAAATATGATTTATAGGGCTGTTAACTTCTGTTACTTTTCTGCATCAAACTACATTTTTCTACAAAACAAATACATTACTGTATTTGCACTCTCTGCTATTCTTTCATATGTAGCTCTGCCTGAAATAGATGCCATAGTATACACTAGCAAACCTATGCCAAAGTTGCCAAAGACATAGTAAGACATTGTTGTCACAAAATTTCCTATAAAAAGGTGTAAGAGAAGACTTCAGCTAAAAGCAAAAGTTTTTAAAATTAAATGCCAGTTGTTAGACTTCTATGTTCTTGTTTAGGATTTCAAAATGCTGAGCACCAACAACTCCAGTTAACCCCAGTTACAGTCACACTTAAGCTCTATTGTTCACTAATGGAACAAGACCTTTTCCAAGAGAGTACCTGTCATTTCAGATATTTGCAACATTGTTTTTATGGCTGGCATAGCTCAGTTACAGTCCTATGTAACTGCTAAATAGGATGATAAAAGGTGAGTGAAAGTAGCAGATGAAATTCAAATGTTCCTTTTTTTTTTTCTCCCTTCTTTCAAAGTATTGTTTCAGACACTAATGATAAAAAAAACCAAGCAGAAACTTGAAAACTCACCCGAAAATCTGCAACTTTTCGTGCAAAACAGTGGCCAATTTTAATTTCAAGGAGGACAGGGTTTTTTTTCTGTGTATGTATGTGGTGTATGCAAATTTTGCTATTAAAATCTGAAATGGAGAAATTCTTTAAATACATTCGGGTTTACTGTAGTCCTTGCCAAACTTCTCCTTTACAGCTTTGTACCAGGCTGCTGCTGGATAAATCTTCATCTTGCCTTCTTTCTAAGGATCTGTGCTCCATCAGCTACACCCACTTTCCTAAACCCCTTGACTCTGCCCACTACTGTGACAGTTCTTTTAATCACTGTCTTCCTCTCAAGCTCAAAGCAGCTTTTATCCTCTAGAAAGTTTAGACATTCCTTTCTCTTTTCCTCTATATCTGTCCTAAAAATCCATCTCCAATTCCCTCTGCTACAGTAATTACTCGAAAAAACAAGAGTTAAATTTAGAAAATTATCGTTGTGATTATTAGCTAGGGCTTTACTTAGGGAAGCAGGATGTTGGGAGGAGATGAAATAGAGCACTGCCAAAAATCAGTTAATTAAAAGTGGACTAAAAACTGCACTAGGACTAACATGCAATTGCATTTTAGGTCACAAGTGAAAATATGCTGAATCTCATTCTAGTATGTCATTCTCACAGATTTTTTTTTTCAGCCTCAGCGCTTTTGTCCAGAAGCTCTGTAAAATATATTCTATTGACAACTGGGCAAAATGTAATGCTGGAGAATTTATAGTAAATTAATTCCTCTTGACTTACTATGTTTATTCTTGTTGAGGTTAGAAGAACTTTGAAGCAACGTACCTAATATCTCATAATTCTCAGTAAACTACTATTCAGATTTAGAGTACCGTAAAGATCATAATCATATGGAGATCCCCTTAAAGAACTTCAAAGAAGTGCTACTGGGGTTTCATTTTGACAAGCCATACTAAAAGCACATGTAAGCATTTTCCTTCTCTCTGCCATCTTTCCCCTTTCTCTTGTAGCAGCTCAAGTTCACCCACTTTGTTATCACAACATGTTTCCTTATCACCTCATACACATTCCTAGGTAACTCAGAGAGAGTCCCTGCCTCCCTTAGGGAATTGTGTACCCAAATTCTCCTTCATAGCAACTACTAAGGCTGGAAAATGACACTGTGTTGCTAGTCTTGCTTACATGTCAAAGAAGCAGGCACACTTTTTACCCCTCCTGCAAGCTGGGAGCCATCTGAGACCTACTGGGTGCCCTGTATAAACCACTTTCCCCATATTCTGAAATAATAGTTCTTGTCCCACTAAATGTCTGAAATTTCAGTGAGAAGCCCTATTTGCAGCAAAGACAATAGTAAACCTCTTATTTTCTTCAGTGGAGCCAGGATATTATCCTGTATCAAAAAAACCCTGGAAAATCAATGGTTTGTTCAGTAGGGAGAAATGAACTTTCCTTGGCTGACGATCACTCCCTTGGTAACTGATCCCTTAAGAGACTTGGGCTGCAACACAACAGCACTGGAGCATTTCAGTTAAGATGAGTAGTTAATTCAAGTGTGATAGCAGCCTGAATTAGAATGCTTCTCTCTTGGTCCCTTCCAAGGTCTTTCTTCTCATGTTTGTTAACTTTCCTGATGTTATATTGAATATTGGTCGCTGTGATAAGCTTCAGCTCACTGTTTCATCAATCATCACCTACAAGCAGTACTCGTGACTGCTATAGAGTGGTTTTTTCTGCTCACTTTCACAATGCATGAAGAGAAAGGGAGGTTTTTGTATTTTTCTAATGCAGTATAAAGTGTGATACAGTATACTGAGTTAACCTTTCAGTATAACCTTGAAATTCTCTTCCTGACCTTGCTCTATTTGTTATCTGTCCTCAAAGATTTAACACCTTTCTCAAGATACTCCACCTGTGTGCGGGGTACAGATAAGTAATACGCTAGCATGTTTATTTCATATGGATAAATCAGAATCAGACAGGTGAACTGCTGAGATTCATGCATTTTTTAATAGGTCTGCCAAGGCTATACAGTCAATGTGGTAAAGAAGGAGCCAATCAAGATTAAGCAATTATACATTTTGGACAGCTGTTGAGATTGATCATACTCATCTGAAAAACTGACATGAAAGGAAGGAGGTTTCACTAGCCAGTTCAGAGAGACTAGAAGGTCACTGATGACAAGAAGGGGAAATAAGGGAATAGTGAGACACAGCTAAGGAGGGTTATCTTGCACATCTCAGAAGACCTCTTGACAAAGTCCTATGCATTTTCCTCACAGTGAGGAAAATAACAGAGAGGAGTGTGTGTCATTTTTCGGCTCTGTATTTTTGTTCTGGCCATAATTGTGAAAACAGTAGTAGAAATTGTTGAGACCCTTGGCTTTCAAGAGCTTCAATTACTCTATATCCTTGGAGCGGTGTATTGTAAATCATGGTAATCACATGCTTGGACTTCTGGAAAATGAGCATCCTCAGGTTATACGTCTGGAAGAGAGGCATTAGTCCTAGAACCTTGGCAGTTAGATTAGAAATTCCTAGTCCTCAAGACTGATGTTAAACAGAGGACCTTCAAGACACCATATTTAAAAGCCCAAAGACAGACTCAGTGATTGGATTTCACTGAGATTCGGTAAAGCTTAAAAATTCATGTGTGCAGTGGGAGAGGGAGCCGAACAGCAGCCTCCAGAATGATCAACAAAGGCTGTTCAATGGGGGCTTGGACAAAACGATGCAGTCAGATACCTCTAAAGCAAAGCACAACAACAGAAACATTATTTTAGAGTGAGGAGCAGCAGCTTAGCCCAAGACAAAATAACAAAGCCCTTAAGGTTTGGGCAGACACCAAAAACCCCAGTTTCATTTTTGGGTTGCCTTCATTTTCTTTACTGTAAAACCAGGCTGTCTTCTTGTTACTCCATTTCAGCCGCAGCTATTTTAGAAATAATTGCCTCACATAAGTCTCTTCCTGGTGTCTGTTTTTGCTCCCCTCCTTCCCTGTCTGCAGAACCATAGAGAACACTTTGATCAACTCATTATGTAAAATAAAGAAACAAACCCACATTTTTATTTTTCTGATCACCAGTTAATAAAAACTTACATTGTCAGTATCCGGTTATGTCTTTTATGACATTACACTTCTGTCTTCTATCTACTTGTCATTTGTCAGGGTCAGTTTCAGTGATAATATAAAATGATGGAAAGCATTCAGACTGAAAGATCTTAAACAAGTGTAAATGGTAAAAAAAAAAGTGTTTACCGTAAGACACTGGTTGCATGACCTTTGTAAGTGGTCACATTTCTCCCTCATGTCAGCCTGATGTCTCTTGGTGGAACGGTAATGTACAGGGACCACGAGGGCCGCAGGCTCCCAGGGGCTGGGGTGCCGGGGGATGCTGGGCAAGGATGCTGGTCGTGCCCTCAGGGCCCCGGAAGGTAAACCAGATCAGATTATAAATTGAGCTAAAAATATAAATTGACCAGAGAAAGAAAAAAGAAATCAAAACAAGCGGTGTCCTGAAAAGGATAAATAAATAAAGTGAAGTTATCATATATAGATGTTAAACTTCAAAAGCCCAAGTGGTTCAAAGAAGTACCAAATAGTTTCATTCTTTGTGCTTAACAAAATGAAAATAAACATAAAAAATAACTTTATCAGGCAGATTCTCCTGGGTGTCTTACAGGAACAGACTTTCTCCTGTGTTTCTGTGTTTCCTGGTTTAATAAACTCAGAAAATTCAGTGACATAATCATTTCCACTTTATGTCTGCCTGTGGCTCTTTCCTAAAAGCAGAAAGCACTGCAAAGGCACCTAAATGACAAATAAATAAAACCTTAAAACATACACAAGTTTCTGTAACCTCTGGAAAGGTTTGGGGTTACTCTTATGTTAACTGTGCGGCTTTTCCTAGCCCAGGTGATAATTCCTTTAAAAGCTTTTAATGTGAAATAAAGAATCAGCAGGCCATTTTAATTTAGGATGAGGAATTTTCAAGGCAAATATCACAGCTATTTGTACAAGCTAAGCAAATATTAGAATGTATAAGAAGAAACAAACCCAAGGGAATCAAAGTTAATGTCATGAACCATTACAACTCTGGAGGGAATAATGAGGGAGAATCTACATAAGCTAGTTAAAGCCAAAAATCTGTTGAATGTACTTTTGTTGGACCCTAATTAGCTTAGGGTCTTTCAGAATCATTCAGGAAACTGTCATCAAGCTGTTATAAAGAAGAACAAAAAGTTAAAAATGTCATTAGAATGATAAAAAAAAATACAAAGTGCTAGTTCAAAGTCTAACTTTATTAATAGAGTGCCCGTGACCCAGACTTCACCAAAATTTCCATTTTTGCTAAGCCACTAAGAGCCACACTTCGGAGTTGTGTTCATCTTGAAAGAGTAGATGACAGCTGCAGGCATGTAAGTAAGAAAGGCACTGTGAGTATTTAAAGCTTTTATGTCATCATTCCTATTGTCTCTCTGGAATAATTATACCTTACATTCCCCTTGACATTCACAGGCTGGGTTTTGGATCAGCTGCGGAAGGGACTGTAACCACAGAACCCTTCTGTGCCTTGACCAGGACTATTTTAAGACTTCAGGAGGCGGTCATAAGCGTCTGCTTTGAAACGACGATTTGAGGGGCCAGAGGTTGCACTTAGGAAAGTGCTGTATTTTATGCTGTAGGTGTATATTTGGGATTTTGTAAATGCTTAGTAGGTGTCTTATTCGTGTCCACATGTGAGTCATACAGACAGAGCAGTGCACGGCACGCACACCCAGTGCAGGCTCTGCCAGTTGAGCTCATGGTCACAGCAGACATCCCATTGCTTGCTCTCAGTACTGAAAGATTTTGCATTTGAACTGAAAAACTGGATTCGGTCCCTTGCTCCAGCAGAGCTTAGCATTTAGACCGCAGCCGAAGGAACTGGGCTGAGACATAGAAACCAGTGTCGCAGTCCTGGCAGACGTTATTCTCAGGCAGGGGTCTCAGACCAAAACCAGAATGCCCAGAGGGAAGGCAATCATCACAGCACGCCCTGGAGAAAAAGTCTCGTTTTGTATCATTCTTACAGAGCTCGGATGGAATTGAGCTGCCTTTTGTATTAGGACAGAGAGTAGGATCGGCGTGTACCTCTGTCCTTTCCTGGATTTAACTCCCTTTGTAGTACAACTCAGATTCTGGGCTTGTAGGCACCCCTTCCCTCCGTGTTTTGGTGAGTGAATTGACATACTTCCTTTGTCCTGACCCAGCTTCAATACAGCAAAACCGATCTTAAGTTGATTTTAACGGTGGACTTACATGTGGCCTGCTCTGAGTAGACAAAGGCGGCAGTTATGGCTATAATAAACTATGCACGGTGTCAAACAAACAGATATTTTGTCTGGTTTTGCGTCCTGGAAAACCAAGCTGCCTGTCACTGCAGCTGAGGGAGCAGTCAGCACATGTGCTCTGGCAGCAGGTAAGGGAGAGGAGAGAGGAGAGAGCCCCTTTCAGAAGCAGAAGTCATTGGCTTCATTTCTCCACCCCCTGACCTGCAGACTCTGGTTGCTAAGATGTTTACTTGCTCCATTCTCTTCTGCTCTCTGGGTACAGAGAGCCCCCCTTTTGTCAGATAGCAACATTTACTCTCAAAGGCATTATCTTGGCTCACTTTGAGTACAACAGAAATAAGCCATTCCAGAGCTTCTATGCAAAGCCCCATCCCGGGGATACTCTGTGGGCTATCCTTTCCCAGGGTCATAGAATCACAGAGTAATTTAGGTCGAAAAGGACCTGCAGAGGTCCTCTAATTAGACCCCCAGCTCAAAGCAGGATTAGCATTGAAGTCAGGTCTAGTTGCTGTTGGCCTTGTCCAGCAGAATTTTCAGTATCTCCAAGGTGGTGTCTAAGCCAGGTGGAAGGAAAGTTCTCTTCTCTGCCCTTTGTTTAGACGGACCCTAGACAGTATGCTAAATTTCAGATAGCTGAAAGGACAAGAAAAAATCCATTCCAGATTTCAAACTGTTGCCTTGTACCCCCCTTTCTGGCCCCTGAAGAGTGAAGAATGAAAATGTGACGTAGAAAAGCAAAGCTTAGGATCCACATCAGGTGATAGCATTTTGTGTTGATTCTGCCTCAGTTGTGAAAGGCGAGATTTCAGCCACAGTTAGCATTTCCCAGTGCTTTACCCTGGGTGGCTTCCCTCTCAGTGTGTGAGATTTGTGGACTGTCATTTTCAAGAGTCTACCTCTCCTGATTGATTCAGGGATCAGGATTCTGCTCGGAGGCATTGCAGCACTAATCTGCAGAGATGCTGTCGTCTTATTATATCTAACCCTTGACTATGAAAGATTACAGTCTTCAATTCTTAGTTTTCTATGTTAAATTATACCTGAGTTTTATCAAGAATTCAAGCAGCTTTACATTGCTACCATTGTTTTATTATTTCGAAGGTTTTTAAAACAAATTTCAATGCTATGACAATGTATTTTATTCCCCATTGATGGATGGTTTGCATCTTTACTAAAGCTCAAGCAAGCTCATAAGCATTAGAATGATTATTTTCCACTAATCTATTCCTTTAACTTTACGGTAATTAGCTGAGGTGGGCAGCAAAATGGAACATTTCCTACAAGAGTCAGTAAATGGACTCTGTGTAAGTGCAAAAGCTGATTACTTTGATATAAAAAGGGCCATTATTCTTTGCACTTCTGGAAAGCTGCCTAACTTGAAAGTCTTGTAATCTGATTTTCATAAATCCTATTTAACACATTATTATTTTCTTTCTAACAGGCAGCCCCTAAAGCTGTATCACTCTTCTCTTATGCTACCCCTTCTTTTTCATAGCAAAATCCCACAGCCCTACTTATGCATAATTTGTGTAATTGTCACCAAAATGCTATATTAAATCTAATCTTTTTACATTCATTTTCAATGAAGAACAATTAGAATCACATGGCATACAGTTTACATTTTTACAATCACAGTGAGTCATATTTATGTCAAATTTTAAAGTCCTTGCTCCAGAGGAAAATCCAATTCTTCTCTTCCAACAACTCATGCCTCAATAAGATTTCAGTAAGTTTAATCTTTGACCTGAAGGGAAGTATGATGAAAAAGAGAGAGAGAGAAACTGATTAACAGTTCATTTTGGCAAGGTCCAGTGAACTGTGTTGTAATCAAGACAGAAAGGACAGGCAAGACAGAAAAAACACACATTAAAAATAAAGACAGAGATGAGTTCCAAAAGGAGCAATTTTACCCAACTGAAGAAATTTTATCTGATCAGAAATCCCTCCTGAAAAACAGTTTCCAGTGCATAACTCCCAGAGCTGCTTTATCCAGCTGTAGTTTTAATGTGATAAGTAAATGCATTTCCCTAGCTTAAATTTGGTACTATTATACAGTCTAATGAAAATTACTGCTAGCAAGTCCCCCTTTATATTCAATATCAAGGTCCTTTGCTAAAAGAGTTCTGTATAAGACTCACAGGGTCTTCTAGTCCAGCATCTTGTCCAGTTTGCCATTGTCACAGGCTTCATATAATCCCACACACAAATATAGCAATCTTCATCTTGAAAAGAGTAGGGCTTCTGGAGCAGGGACACTTCTCTGTTTGAAGGTTATAGGAAAACTTGTCTCATCTTTACCTTCGTTCTTCTTTCCAAATCTGCTTATTGGTATTTGTTGTGCCAATATTGTTCTTGAGGCACGTCAGTTTGCTCTCCCTGGTGTTTACCTTGCCGCAGTATTTTTGTCAAAGTAAGCAAGCATTGCTTTTCCAGGCATGTGTCTGTGGATGTATTTCTTTTGCCTGGCTAATTAAGCAGCCACTCACGTGGCACTTTGTCTACACTAATATGATCTATCAGGGACTTATTGGCAGCAGACTGTCTTAGCTTGGGCACTCTGTTAGACATCATCCACTTCAGAGACAGAGAGAGAGACAGACAAAGAGACACAGAGAGGCAGAGTGAGAGACTTCAGCTGCCAAGTTTGAAGAGTGAGCAGAAGACCGCTGGTCTTTACCTCTCCCCACATGGCCAAAGGTACCTCTTCTACACCTTCCTCCTCCCTAACCCCCCTCCCAATTTTTATCCTTATTTAAGAAAAAGAAATTCAAAATGATCCCTGGTTTATTTTTATGCCCACTTGTGAACAAATTTGTGCCTGTGCCCAAAAAACAGAAAGGAATTTCTTCTAGAAGAAAAGAACAGAATAGATGCACACTGATGTTCTGAAACAAGGTCTGGGTTTGCACACAAAAAGTGAGTCTTAAAGGTATTACTTTGGAGCTGATAGTTTTTCTTACCATTCCCAGCAGCCATGTGAATTTATGCGAGTTTCCTCACACTGTACAAATTCTTGTTCCACAGACTGAAAATTCTGTGAGAATAATCCATGTATTGGAGAGGACTTCCAATGAGCTGAAGATCAGAGTTTTCTGGGAACATATTCATTAGAAGATGGAGTTGTAGATAGGTTCCTGAAAAATAAATAAAAAGGGACTGGGGTAGAGGTTCTGCTCTAGGTTCTTATGACTTCTGAGATATACTGACCACTGGTGTGGCTGACACAGAGGACTTATGCTTCTGTGCAGTCGCAATGCCTTCTTTCCTCTTCCTTCCACTCCGTGGCCAAGCAATTGCTGTTCTATAAGTACTGACTGAGAATTTGTCGTTGCCCTTTATTGAGACCAAATTATTGACTAAAAAGTGAAAACAACCATTATTAAGTTACAGTGCTGTTTTTAACTCTACTTTTTAAACTTCAAGTTTGAGGGTTTTTTAATCTACTTCCCGGCTCATGCTATGGACAAAGGTAGATTTTTTGTTAATACTAGTACAAAGTGGGCTGGGAAACGGCTGATTTTATCATAGCAGATATTTCACTATTTGTCTTCCTGATGTGCAATGGTGGAGTAGAAGATTAAACTCCTGCATTGTGAAAATAAGACCTTAAATGTCCAAAAGGTGAATGGTCTGGGAAAACACACACTTCTTGATTTGAACAAGTGGAATTCCTGTGGTTGCATTCAGTGGCATCACGTCCTTTAATCAGCAGTATAAAAAGATTGCTGTCCCCTTTTACAACCTGCTTCCCATAATAGCTCTTTACTTAAGGAGCCTCAGCACTCCCTATTCACTTCATTCACCTGTTAGAAAGAACTCAATTGTTCACATATGAAAATAATTTTTGAAGATAAATTTGTGAGTTAATTGTGAAAAATAAATGGGAAACTCATCAAAGTACTATTTAAGATGAAAAAAAAAACACCTCACAAACTCTGAAATTTTTACCTTTCAGAAAGAGAGGTGAATAATCTTTCTTGATCTTGAAGAAGTATGTAGGTTGTATAGCAGCCATGCCTATACCCAGCTTCTTCAGTGAGCTGATTTCAGAACAAAAAGCAAGCATTTGTCTTCCTCCCACTACTTTTTCGCACCTACAGGTATTTAGTGCCTCCTTAATCTGCTGTCTATTTAGTGACATTCATCTAGTCACTCCAGTTCTTTAACGTTAATCTCTGTTTAGTCAAATCAGCCCATATGTCAATTATTTATCAATTCTTTAAATTTTCTTCTGAGCTCCTTCTTTTTTTTTTTTTCAATTAAGAGGATTTTGTAGGAGGCTTAAAATAATTACACTTCTATTCACCAGCTATATTCCTAATTAGCAATGATTCCATTTCTAAGGTCTGTGGATGACATGCTGCTGAGTACAACAGCTTTCACACTTAATAAGAAAAAGGAGTTGCTAAAGTTTTACATGATTTTTTGTGGTTGTTTTGTTTGGGGTTTTTTTCCTAATATGTTATCCAAGCAGACTTTATTTCCATTTTCCATCCAGCTCTAGTAACTGTAACCTCTGGATTTGCATACACTTACACAAGATAATAATTTTATTTCTGTGATTTAAGCTACTACATACATATATTTGTACCATGGAAAACTTAGAGATATATATACTACCAATTTTTATGATGAAGACTTGAAAAAAATGTGGAATGCAAATTTAGATACAGTGTTCTGGTTTTGGGTTTGGTTTTTTTTGGTTTTTTTTTTTTTTAAATTGCCTGTTTTTCAGGATATTGTTTTACTTTGGTGCTTAAATGTGGGTTATAAAAGACAAGCCAGTTATTCAGAACAAAGCTCTTCCAAGAGAAAGGGTTGTGAGACTCTCACCTGAAACATTTGCCCTTTCTCTAATCTGAGTTTGGATTAACTTCAACTTCCTTCTACTGAAACTAAGTCTTTATTTCCTAGATCTTCTTTTTCCTCTGTACACAGATTTAAACTTTGAGATCAGCCTTCTCTAAGCAGACTGTCTCCAGATATGTTTCCCTTCAGGTCATGCATTTCAATGCAATTGCCATTCTTGTGGTTAAGGTCTGAAAACCCAATAGCTTTTTCACTACTTTTCTTGAATTTGGGATGACGTGTGGAGCTGAACACAGATTTCTGGACTAATCCAATAGCAAAATAGCTTCTCCATTGTTCCTTAGTAACTACCTATAAATTCAAGGTTTAGCTGAGCCCGTTTGCTCCTGCATTGCATTGGGACCTCACGTTCATATGACTCTGAACCATCCCAAGATATTTTCCTGGACAGAGTCTGTAGGGATGCTTGTACAACCCATGCTTGGAAAAATGATGTGCATAACAATGCCTGCTAACATGGGAATGTGAGTGTGTGTGAATGAAATACCCAAAACTTCCCGAGGGGACGTTTGCCCAAAACAGGTTACACTGGAGGGGACCACCAGCCAGATTAAAAAGCAACAAGGGAATTACTAAGAGTTTTTTGAAACAAAAAAAAAAAAAAAACCAAACCCCAAAAAAACCCCCAACAGCTTGAAAAAAAGCTATAAATTAAGCTCAAAAATTTTTAACAGTGGAGAGACTTTGCAGTGGCAACAGCAGTAGTCAAGCCCTGGTGCTGCCAAAAGTTGCCCCACCACCATTTCAACCTGTCTAGGCCAGACAGGGATCCCTCCCTCCCAGCACCACTCCAGCCAGCTGACCAGCAGTACGGGTGACACAACAAGGCACCCACGCCTGCGGGTGTGCATACATGAACTCATGGGGTGCTTTCTGGCTGGCCACGTGCATTAGTGGACAGTATGGAGCAGCTCTGTACAGAAAAATTCAAAGCATCCACATGTCCAAGAGGATGAGTTGTTTTTTTCTTTTTAAAAAAGGTTCAGTCACTTGCCCTTTTTATTATTAATTTTTCCTGCAGTGTGTCAGCTGTCAAACATCGAAGATAGAAGTTTCCATACATTCTAGGAAAACAAAACCAAACAAAATCTACGGTAGAAAATATGACATTTTATCATTTTTTTTCCGTCAAATGGAAAACTTCTAAAAGATTCCAAAACAGACTACCACTTGAAAAGAAAACAGTGATGTATTAGCTCATCTAAAGTCACTACGTGTGGCTGTAACTGCATTCCTAATCACACTACATGAATTCCTCCTCTCCACTGTGTGAACTCTGTTTGCTTTCTCTGTTTTTAGCGATTTCTTTTGTTCTTCCTTGTGTGCCTGGACAGCATTCTCCCAGTGACTTCTCATCCCTTTCTCACAAAACAGCTGCAAGTGCAGATGTTCTGCAAAGCCTCCCATCTGTAGAGATCTCGGGGCAGATTCTCAACTGCTGTAAATCGCCTGAATCACACTTAAGTGTATAAGACTTGGCTGATTCACACCATCTGGCCCTTTAAGCCACTCTGTGTTTATTTGCATAATTGAACATATTGTTTCAAGCTCATGCTGTTTAACTGTAAGATTTCCTGGCCAGAGGCTCTCATAACAGCATACTGTACAGTCCCCAATAAACTTGAAGAGCTACATAAATAATGATTGTGATTGTCCATTTTCTTTTACCACTTCCCAAGCCTACCCCCAAAGAGCAGAGCTTTCTGTAGCTGAAGTTAGGGAGGACAGACTTTGGGCAAGTTTCTGGAAAAACTAATAGCACAGGCTTTCTCAAACAGACTCGGTGTCTAACTTAGCCTCTATAGACAACAGAGTTAATAAGACCAACATTGAGTTTATTGACTTATTTTGTTATACTTCATGCTTTGCTGTTATCTTTCCTATTCAGCTTGGGTAGATTCTTTTACTGGATTGTGACATCTTCAGTATCTTTACTTTTTCTAAATGGCTGCAGAAAGATTTTACTACCCCGTGCAAAATTAAATAAGAATGTAGCCCATTACCTGATAGAGTGAGCAGCCCCCACTCTAGGTCTAAAGGAGATGAGCATCCTATTCCTTCTGTCATTTTCTATCAGGTGAACAAAATTAAAAAGTATCAAGACTATAGGTACTTATTGGCTTATAGTTTCTTAGCCTTCCTAAACAGGGTTGAAGCAGCACTGTCAACCTATGCAATGAGAAAAAAGTACAAAATCTGGAGGACATCTCCTTTTTTTTACTGCAGAAAATTCCTGTATTGTTTATCACCTATCTGTTTTAGAAGAAACAAAAGTACTGAATTAGTGTGCCACTGTCTTATTCACTTTTACGTGGTAATCAAAGATGCCCCACTTCCTCTCCTTGTCATTGTGGCCTGTGTATAAGTGCCTGATTGGGACCAGGAGTGGGAAATATGGCTGGAGGAACCTTCATGCTCCTTGTACTTGCTTTGTACTTTGTGCCCGTGTGCATTTCTAGGAGGTAGCCAGCCATACCCCAAATTTTTCTCCATATGAGGGATTAAAATCTACAGTTCCCTCAATTCCCTAATCATTAGACTGAAAAAGCAGAAGCATTTTGTTTTAGATGTGTGTGTAGAGCTGCAACTCAGCTGTTACTATGCATATTCTGCTCAGAACGGTGCTTTGCTGTTTCACAATGTCTTCATAATCTCCTCGTTTGTTCCTTCCTAACAGAAATATTTCCTTTTTTCTGAATATAACTTATATAAACAGTCTGGATTTTTTTTATTTTGCTTCTATTGATTAAAAGCTAATTGTTGTGTGGCTTCCTGAGAGGCATGCTGAACCCTGAATTCCTGCATTCTTCTCTCCGTAACGTCTGTGACAACTTAAGATGTCATAACAAAAGCAATTTCACATTGCAGTGTCAATCAGACTGATAAGACAGAGTCACGAGAATCAGCAAATTTCTCTTCAATCTATTTTCTGAAAAGTTTTAAAAGTACCTTTCATATCTAAGGTGTAGAAGAAATATAGAACATCTAGACATGAATATGATATGAAGAGAAATAACAAGATCTATATAAAGTGGTAATGCTACTGTTTCCCATCTAAATGTTTTGCTTTTTTTTTTGTTTTTTTGAATTTGAAATCAAATTCATCATGTTAATATTATGTAAGGTATTGTAGTACTATTCAGATTATTCAATATCTACACTCTTATGGTATTTAAAACTAAAGCTGTGATTTTCCAGGAATATGTATTTAAAGGTACATATGTATTTTAAATATTTATTTTCAGGTAATGGTGAAATAAGTAAAATTAGAGCAATACAAATTTATTTATAAATACATTTAAAATAAAACCAAAATAAGTTTCAAAACAAAGTTGTCCTGAACTTTTTTGAATTCGGGTATTGCATAAATTATGATAAAATCTTCCATAGCTTTTTTTTAAAAACCCTACAGATCACCAGAGATTTGTGAGGGGAAGGAGATGTTTAGTTTTGTTGGGGGTTTTTTGTTGGTTTTGGCGTGTTTTGCTTTTTTTTTTTTTTTTTTGGGTAATAAATTTTTTTTTTTCTTTTATTTTTGCTTTTTTAGGAGTTTTTAATT
>VUYV01000041.1:4613420-4667297 GCA_008711295.1 Anarhynchus alexandrinus
TTTAGTTTTGAGTTTTTTGTTGGTTTTGGCATGTTTTGCTTTTTTTTTTTTGTTAGGGTAACAAATTCTTTTAATCCAATAAGTTTGGCATATATAGGAGTTATTAATTAAATATTTGGTTTGATTTTGTTGTATTTTTTTGCGACAGTTGCTTTGGCAAAAGTATTTTTTCTGTGTCAGCCAAGAACTCCATATTAACACCACAAATCCTAGTACTATAAGTATGTATATATTTAACATGTAATATATAAGTAGTTTTATAGCTTTCAACAAAACTTGCTTCACATGGGTTTAGTGTGTAAACTTCTGCAGGACTTGAAGATAAGTGAAGACAGAAAGCTTCTTTCCCAGGAGAATTCATTCAAGTGGAATTATATTATCCTACATTGTTATTTTCTCTGTAAATCAGGCAGCTACAGGGTAGTATCATACAATTCCATATCCAGACAACAAGAACAAAAATATTCTTCCATCTCTATACAATTAATGTTCCACACAGAATGTGGCAATTGCATCTCATTCCTTAAGCTTTTTTCATGTGCCACAATTTTTTTAAATGCCATATACTGAATATAAATTATTTATAAATAATAACCTGCAATTCCATTCTTTTCCCTGTTGCATCCTTTATTAATTTTGGTCATAACCAAGGAATACTGGAGAGAATGCTACTTGAAAGGACACAAATTCCAGGTGTGTTGTTACTCTTTTTTAGCCCACCTGTGGAATGCACCAGGTATAGCAGAGTCCTGCTACACACATCGCTATTCCTTCTGATTTTGTATATATACAGAAAGAAGAACATAGAAATTATATTTCCGTGGGTTTTGAGGCTTAAGGTAAAATCTTGCTTGGTTGAAATCCTTTGGAGCCACGAGTTCAATGGTTTAGTTGTGCCACTAAGTTTTTTATTGTCCCATAAAGGTACAGCTCTTCATAATGGGTGCCGTAGAAAGACTTCCAGCAAAAGCTTGGTGTGAAGCTGAAGAAAGCAGTGATGCATTCATCTGTGCACTGCAGCAACCACCAGTCTGTGTGCAGGTGCACTTCTGTAGGCTGCTGCAGAAGATGTTCAGAGCGGGAATCCTTCACATCACTGTCCCTTTTTGGACATCCTGACACTCAACATTTTGTTGTCATGGTAATTCTTCTNCTTTTGGACATCCTGACACTCATCATCTATTTCAACATTTTGTTGTCATGGTAATTCTTCTAATTTTCTGTGTTCAGTGACTATAATGTCAAACAATACAGACTTTAGGACTTTGGGATTATCCCTTGATCCCATTAACTTTTTCATTAACAAGACAAGATATAAATGTTTAAAAAATGGTAGCTGCCTATACAGCTGCTTCCAGATACAGTCAGCTCAAGGACAAGTGTCTGCTTCTCTTCCTTCTGGAGAAGAGGAATTAAGATGCAGGTCATGTAGATCTCAGAGATATGAGTGCAGACTGGGAAGAGAGGTGTACAATTTGCTGCTCAAAATCCCAGAGCTGTCATTCTCATGACTAGTGGAGAAGAGGGAGGCAATTCCCAAAATCTTTTCCAATCCCAAGGTCAGGCTACTACAAAGCAAACTAGATTTAGTACCTAACTAGTAAAACAAATAAAAAGGATATGTCTACTTTAGCGTTTTTACTAAGCACACTAAAGCAAATATTCTGGCTGTCCCCATGTGCTGGGCTTTGATTCTTACTGCATGGAGGACTCAGAGCAGACAAACTGGATTTCTTTTGGATAAAACAAACCAGAAGGTGCATTCCCAAATTACATATAAAGCACATCATCTGCTGAGGACTCAGTGTATGGGACCAGACTGGAGACAGTTCAAAGCAAAGCATCCTGGAACACATACAGCATGGACATAAGGACCTCAGCCCCATCTGGTGAGTTCTGCAGATATGTTCCAAAAACAATGGGAGATCATCTGGACCTCCCCTGTAGCTCAATAGAAAGACTTTTGTTTTACTTTACCCTCTGATTTACATTCTTATTCAGAAATATGCAATACAGTTGAGGAAATATTGCCAGGCATTTGTATATATTCTTTCTAGGCTTCTCTTCTTTTTTTTTTTTTTTTTTTACACTAGGAAAGTGAAGATAATATTTAAGTGAAAGCCCTGAATGTGAGGCAGGATGTCCACGTTCTATTCATAGGTCTATAAAACTTTCTGGGTGAGTGACTAACTTGTTTGACAGCAGCAAAGTTTTTCATCTATAAAAAGGATTATAATACTTGTCTACCCTATAAGTATTCTGGGAAGATGAATAAATGAATGTTGAAATGACTTTAATGAGAGATATAGTAAGCCCACACAAAATCAAAATTTAAATTTTACATTTATCTTTCCTCGTGTGTATTTAGGCAAACTTGAATAGGGAAATTTCTATCTGCAGAACTGTTAGAAGAAATCAGATACTTCAGATGACATGAATTTCAAAGAGAAGAAACACTTCTGTCAGATTATTATCTAGAGAGAATAGCTAGAAGTCCAAAAAGTAAGGGATGCTCTGGAATTTATTAATATAGAACTAACTTTTTAAAAAAGAAAAAGGTGAATGCCGCTTAAGTGTTTCACGTAACAGTTGCCTCTACCTTCAAGAACAGATTTTGGGCTTAAAAATTGCGTAGCATGGGATTGTCTACCACTGTCTTACCTAAGTACTGGAATTGTGCAGGATTTCAGGCACAGCTTCTGTTTTATCTTAGCTATCGTGATGACGGAGACTATTCCAACATGAGGGGCTGAACAATTCCCAGATACATGACATGTGAGAGGTCCTCTCATGGACAAGTGCAAGCAGTAGGCCATGCTTTCCAGTTATGCTGGTTAGACAGAAAGCAGAACTGTTGAAGAAGTTAGTTAGCAGGGTTTGCACGATGCTGTGTCGGAGGTTATATGCTCTGCAGTGCTCAGAGCTCGGCTGAAGGGAATAGCTGACTGTCTGAGGCAGATATACCCGTACCCAATTACCACATGGGTTTTTGATCCTGCTGTAGGCCGTGCTCTTGAAAGCTAGGCACAGTGGTGTACAAAAAGTACATGTCGAAGTTTTTCATGAGACCTAGCCCCTGTACACTTTAGTAAATGTATCTTTATGAAAACAAAGTGAAGAATTCCTGACCAGTGTTAAAAAGTCAGTGATTACTACTGGTTGAAATACAATTGCATTTGGGATTTTTTGGGGTGTAGAGTATCTCTTTTTTGAAAAGAAGATGTATCAGTTGCATGATAATATTTGACAGACGTTAAGTTTCTGAAGGCTTCAACATTAAGACCCTCTTGAGAAATTCCTTCTGGGTGTTTTTTTTTCTGTTACTGAAGGAGTTGAACTGTTGTTCTTACTGTGATACCTTTGAGCTACGCTCTCACTTATAAATAAGCTTACTATTAACCTCTTTTCTCTCCTTTTGAGACTCTGGATCTAGTTTTCTCCCTTTCATAAGCAATGAGTATTGTAACTGGCTGTAGGCTACGTTACTCTACAGCATTTACATAAATCAGCGTACACACGGAAACATTCAAGACTAGGCCTAGACCTGGGGAAGCCTGGATATACAAGGTAGTATCTTTTGGAAAACTAATTAGAGTTTTAAAGTCCTGTCATTAAAAAGTCCTTCCTGACATTGGACAGAATCAATTCAACTGTCTGTTACTCTACAGCTGAGCACATCTAGCTCTGGAACAGGTAGTCAAGAAGGGCAGTAAGAATGTCTTTTATCACTCTGAAGGATATTAAGGCCTTCACTACTCTTTGGGCAAGAGTCCCTTGCTTTGTAACTCTAAAGACTGAATATCAGCAGTATTTGTGGTGGAATAAAGGCAGTGATGCTCTGCTATCCCCACACACCCACTTCCAACAGTGTTTAAAAGGAGAAGTATCGCTGATACCTAAGATCATCTGGGCATGAAACTAGGTGGAATTCAGCATCCTAAAAGGTGTTTAGTTTCCTACTTTGCTTTTAGTAAAGTCCATACAAATTTAGCCATCATTTTGGTCCCAGTGGATCTTGAAAATTCCACCCAGAAATTATCCCAATCAGCATATAATAAATTTTGATAAAACTGAATGGCAGATCTTAGCTGATACAAATAAGAATAAATCTTGTATTTACTCATAGCTAATTTTTAATTCATATCAAAAAGCTATCTCCTGATTACAAGTTCTGTTTTACAATAGGTGTAGTGTTATGACCTGTTACACTGGCAATCTAGTGTTTTTGCTGAATTTGACATGCAATCACATCAACACCATAAGCTGAAAATGGAAGATTGTAGTATTTTATTCTGATAACTGTAATGTATTTTAAGTGGCAATCTTCACAGGACTGCAACCAAAATATGCCTTTGATTTGAAAATTTGGAAGATTTACTTTCCTTACAACATGAATTAATAAAGTTACGCTGTGGTCTGTTGTGCCTTGTCAGAATTAGGCATTTTTATTACATTGGAAAAACAGATAGATTCTTACAATAAAATCCATCTGTCTTTGAGTACTAAAAATCAGTAGATAGGGAAACTACAGGTCACCATCCTGGCCTGCATATATATATTTTGGCTGCCTCATTTTCTTTGAACAACAAAGAAGTAAAAGAACCTGATTTATAGAAAAAAAGATATTTCAGTGCCAACACTTTTTTGATGATGTTAAAGTAAGAGATAGCAAAGGAAAATTGTGTTCATTTAAACCTTAAAGCAATACTAGACTTATGAAACAGTGTGTAAAGCCTGTTAAAATGGAGGAAGAACTGGAGTTGCTTTTCAGCCAGTCTTACAAAAGAATAATCTTCAATGATCAGAAATATCCCCTTCAATCTCTTCCATGGTGAGAACGTGTTGACCATAGTTTCATGAAAATAAAAAGATTCTATACATCCAATAAGACCCAAAGGATTTGTTTTTTAATTGTTTAATAAGGAGAAAATAATGTGAAGGAAGAAGAGAATTCAGGTCTTGCACTTTCTTTATATTGTACTCTTATTGAAAAAGAATGAATAGCTTGTATTTTTTTGGAAGAGTCTTGTATTTTATTGGAGCCTTATACCAGATGCATTATCAAAATTAAAAAGTTAGACACACCAGACACACTTAATATAATTATGTAATATTTAATCTTGTCGTGTAATACTGTTAAACTATTTAAGGCTGAAATTTTATCAGATCTTTAACAGGATTACCTAAGTACTCATTGGGAGATTAATAAGGAGTCCTTCGCCACCATTTTCATCCCCAGAAAAAATGTTAGAAATGTTAATGATTCACTACTTGTCACTCTTATCTCTATGAAACTGGTGATAGAAGACTATCCAGCATGCAGGAGACAACATTCCCTGCTGGAAATGCCATCTCTCAGCTGGAATATAAAGCCATAGCCCTGGTTATTTGTAATCATTAAAAAGTCCACACCCTTTTTCAAACAAGCAAAAACGTTGTTAAACATAGCAAATTGCAAGTTGTCATAATTGTATTCTTGCTGGCTGACATATTTCTCTGTATTTTAAATCAAATATTGTTCACGTTTCTTTCTAAAACTAGTATTGGCATATATAGTCAGCTGCATTATTCCTTACCCAAAGGTACCCATTTTCAATGGTTACAAGCTTATATTTAGAGAGATTGTACCTCATTTAATAAAGCATTAAGACATGTTACCTTTTGAAAATGAGAGCTGGTATGTAAATATCATATAGAAGACTGCAAGAACAACACATGTCTGGCCATGGTTGGAATTGTGGTGGGGTACTTTCTTTCCCTTTGGCAAGTTGCTCTGAAATTTGTAGCAAAATTAAGCAGAATGTAACTGTTNTATCCACAAAACTCCTACAGAAGGAGGTGGTCTTGATATAACTAGACCATTTAACTAGACCATAACTAGACTTAGTCCATTCCAAGGGACCTCATTCACCACTGAGGAGACCCACCTCAGCCTCCCACCTTTCAGAAAAAAAATTATTTGTTCTCACTGCCTTCTGCCAGAGCTGTTCTTCTTTGCATGGATCCACAAAGGATGTTTCTCTACTTTAGTGTTTCAGAACCATCACAAGGAAGGTAAGGCAATGTGTGCTCCAGTCTGTTCTCCAGTAAACCTCTGAATGTTAAGGAAGACTGAGAAAGACCCATCCAGAAAGGCATTCATCCACTGTTTAAGAAATATGGGACTTGGGCTCCAGTGTTCACCTGTAGGGTTGAGATTTCACAACTGTAAATGTCATTAAAGACTGATCAACTCTACTCCTATTCTGTAAATTTAGCCTCCTGTTTATTTGGCCAATATTAGAAGGACTCCAAAAGGAAAGATTTTTCCCTGTAATTTTCATGAGAAGAAAACTATTATTTCTAGAAGAAAAAAAATATTTCTAGTCCATTTGTCTCTCTGTATATATACATTTTGAGCAAGATAAAGACAGGTTAGGTTTGACATTAAGATTGTCTAGTCCATTGTTCATGAAGCTTCAGACAGAATATCCATCTGTATATTTGTCCATTTTTAAATTGGGCCATGCATTGGACGATTTTTGGACTGAGAAAAGAGATTTCTATTAGGTTTTTACAGTTTTAGCTTATTACTTTTCCTAATCATGGATCATATTCCATTCCTGTGATGAGAAACAGATCTGTGGAAGAAAGTAATCTACATAATAATCAAGGTAAGACAGTATTACAGGAAACCGGATTGTTATTTGTAGATGTCTTCAAATTATGTGTCTGTATTATTGAGATAGTATCCACAGAACCATACAAAGATTTATGTTTCTGTCTCCTGTTTGCTGCAAAAGCTTGGTAAGACATAAATCTTCTTCTCAAATGCTGAAAATCTATGAACAGTTTCAATAGAGAAATAGACAGACAGGTAAAGATTCAGAATAATGATGGGTTCTGTCAATTTAATTCTGGCTTCTGTTATTTATTCTTTTAGGCCATGCCTGCTAGTCAACAAATAAAAATGTAAAGACCTAGAGTTATTTTGCTGCTCAAATAAATCTGAATATTATCATGGGGCTATCGTATTCATCCTTTTCCTTTCTTCTTGTTTAATGTCACTCCACTGTTCTTGCCACCAAAAATTCTTCCTGATTGTCCAAAATTTTCTTTACAAACAAGTATTTCAGCAATAACCCAGGAAAAAATACAGCACTTTTTCTATATCCAACTATTGGAATGGATGTAGGAAAAAGCCTTTATATTTTATTCTTGAAAGAACTGGTTAAAGACGATTTCCATAGGAAGAGAAGCTATATCCCAGTAGATGAACGGGTAGGAGAAGGTAGGAGAGCTCTGTTTCTATGTTACTCTCAAAAGTCAAAACCTTAGATTTGGAAATATTCAATGAAGTCAATGATGTATATGCTGAGGAATCGAGTCCTGCTGGAGGATGGACTTCATTAAAGAATGGGGTTATACAGGGGAGCTGAGGGGCTGATGAGCCTAGCCCAGCCTGAGGTGAATCACATTAGTTTGATCCGCTTCAGAGATCCACATCCATAACGAAGCTGAAAATGTCCTTATGAAAGTTTTGCTCATCTGCTCGATTAATATAGCTGTTCATTTAATTAGGTCATCAGTAAGTTCTAAGCTAAATACCTCTGTAAAATCTGCAATGCAGAAGGCTAGGTACACGTATTGATATTCTTTGATATTTTTCTGTAAGATTCTGGAATCAGAGAAAATTGCAACAGTGACAATTTCCATGTACTCAGTTGCTTCCTTCTTCATACTGAACATTTTCAACTTAAAAAGGGGATTCTTGCATAATCATTTCACCTATTATTTTGATCCTAGGAAGCAAATACTAATACTATCAAGGAGTTCAAAGTTTTCTTTTGTAAATGATGTTTAAAAACTGATAACCTGTACTAAAGCAGTTGCAACATATAATTTAATTTCAGTGGGTGCTTTTGAAGTCCTAAGAAGTAATAGTTTCAAAAATGATTGAGGGGCCAATTTGAGACACCTCAAAATAATCTTCAGCAAATTCTGGACACTCAAATTCATAAAAGTAGCCCTTTTTTTTTTTTGAGTGGTCTGTAGTTGATAACTTTGAAATCTTGCCCGGAGCCTTTTATTAAGAGAACCTTATCCTCTGATCAATACTTCTGTACATATTCTTTTTTAAATTAATCATGAATAATTAAATAACTCTGAAATAAACACACTACACATATTTTACCTAGTAAAACTTTTCTATTTCAGCAAGCTATTTAGATTTTTGTGTACATAAGTGAAGCATAAATTTTAACAATTTGTACAGACATCTAGTTCAGTGTCTGCTTGTAATAAAACCTTTGAGTAGCCATGGCTTGATGCCAAGATGGACAACCCCATACAGAAAAGGTTTGTTCATTTTCCTCTGCAACTCAGTAAAATTTCCTAAATCTGTAGGTTCTGATAGAATATTGGAACAAATATAATGCTATGAAGATAGATACCATAAAGGGAAATTAGAATATAGATCTTTTAGGAAGCTAAAGAACAAAGGCTAAAGGCAAATTTCTGCTACATTTCATCACTGATAGCAGCTATGATGTTTGTATTTTTAAAGCATGAGCACAAGGACATTCCTCAGCAGATGAGGACATGGAGCATTTCATCAAAATCTAATCAGTGGCATTACATTCCGTGTCTAACAGGAGTGTCTTTGAATTGCTGAGATTTTGTCAGATCTGGCTGATGAAACCCTCTCAGTAATGTTTTAGGATCTAATGTTTTCCTGCTTGAGTACATCCTGAGAACTCTGGTATTCTCAGTGTAACGGGACAAATCCCGCACCCATCCAAATCAAAGGAAAAGTCCTTCCTTGCTGCAGTAGAGTAGCATCAGCAAACCATCTACTATTGAACAACTATAGGTATTTGAGATAGGAGGCTGTCATCCTTTGGGTTCCTCTACAATCAGTGGAGACAGGCAGGTCAAAGATAGGCGTTGCCCTCTCAAAAAAGCCTTCTTTAATAGCCAGAGAGAGAGGGAGAAACTTAAATCAGCAAGGAGCTGGAAGGCAGTTACTGAATCTGGCAACACAAGCACTCAGATGCTAAATATCCTTCAGTGGCTTAACTCCTTCAGAACTCAATCACAATTTTAGCTTTGGAATACCAATAAATGCATGAGGTATACCAAAGGAGTGGTTTGATGAGTTTAGCCCCTTGATATGCTTGTGGATAATGCTTTCAGTTTAACTGTTTGCTTATTCATATTATTAACATATAAAATTATCGATAAATACATTTGCAAATCTCTTGCACTGCTCATTTATTGTGCTTATTTACAATTGAGGGTGTGTTGGTTGCTTAGAGACTATCTACAGCATAGATTTTCTCCAACACTTGGATAACTGTGCGATGTCTTAGCTCAATATTCATATGTGCTAAATGCTTTTGTTCACATAGGAATCATTGCTGTGATTTGAACTTCACTTTCCTTCAATGTTTGCAACAGAATGTTCACTGACAGAAAAAAAAACAAACAGTGTAATATAATGAGAATATTCATTAAAAATGTCATTTGAATACTGCCAGAAACATTTTCACTATTTGCCTGTCTTGACTGAGGATTCAATAATGTTTATTCTTATGAAAAATATGCAGGTTTCTAAGTACTTGTTGACTAATTAAACTATTTTATTGTGCAGTTTCAGTTCTGATTGTGTTGTAGCTCACCAATATCTCAACCAACTGATTCATTATGGTCTTATATACTCATGCTTGTTTCCTATCACAGAGAATGGTATACTATATGGTTTTTCATGGCAATAAACCTTTAATGGTTGAACCTGTTCCTTTATCTTTCTTGATTTACAATGCAGAGCACAGTTTGCATTTAATAGAATAATAGGTATAGGGTTTTTGTTCTCAGAATCACCAGCTGTGCCAAGAATATCTTGATGCTATTTTAAATTAGAGAGTGTTTTCATCCTTTCTTCTATAAATAAAATGCACCACTGGTTTCTCATAATCACAGTGGAGAAGAAAGTATGTCACTGAGACACATGGTTGCTAGAAATTTAAAATATTGTTCATGTATAATTTCATGCAAATTTGGATTAAAAATATAAATACTGATTCAAGTCCTTAACTTCCATTTTGCAAGTACAATGGATTCCCAGCTAAAAGTAATTTCCTCCAGAATATCCTGGAACTCAGTAATTTATATAGGTTGGTTAGCAATAAGCTAAACTGCCACCTTTGCTCCTACTGCTGGTGTGGCCAACAAAATATTTTTTGTCCCAAATACAACTTGTTAAAAGTTCCTGCTTTTGATTTATCTTATGCTAAAATACTCACTGTGAAAAAAATCAGTAACATACACAAGCAACATGTAATTACACTCATAAGTAGTGGATTGCAATAAGACATGCTTATAGTGATCTGAAAAGCAATGTAATTTGGGTAAGGAGGAAGAGTTATCTTTTCAAGTGACAAGCTCACATTACTAATGTTTGCATCACTAGAATAATATTTTGCAAATAAGTTTCACTGGATATTGAAAGCCTTATTATTGCATAAACGGGTGACATTAAATTTTCTTTTTTGTCCCTGATTTTTTGTTTTCTCTGATTAGTTAGATATCTTCCTAAGAGGCTGGACGGTATGTGAGTTCAAAGACTTAGCCAAGGACATTGAAAAAGCAGACCAGATTTTTGAGATGGGACTTGGAACAGAAGGCTGAATTTTCTGTGTGAAAATTTGTCTGTCTCAGATTTTCCCAGAAAAAGGTAAAATTTATCTCAGTCTAGACTGTGATGGATGGTACAACTGTTTTATTTGTTGGCTAAAGGTCTATATCCTGAATACAGTATGTAAGTTCTTAACACACAGTGGCTGGCAGCAGAGCAGAATTTACCTTGTCTGAGTGGGGCAGATAACATGAAACAAGCATGGCAAGAAGGGGAAGGAGGAACAAGAGCAGAGACTTAAATCTGAAGAGGAAAGAAGGAAATATTGCAAAGGAACCAAAACAATTTGCTTCAGCTGAAAGCTGTTGGAAAGTCAATGGTTTGGAGAACAAGACTGGCGACAATGGTATTAGTTTCAGTTCTTTAAAGCACTCACTTTAAAAACAAGATTTGAAGAGTTTTAACTCAAAGCTTTGGCTGACTTGATGTCCCATCACAAAAGCTTCTGACAATAGTGACACAGCATTTGGATGATTCTGCATCAGGGTTATACTGGTTATTGGGCTAGAAAGCATAAAGGAATATTGGGAATAATGGTTTCAAGGCTCCATCACATTGGAGTAATAATTTATAAAGCATTATAAAGTATTAAAATTGGCAGAAAATAGAGCATAATCAAAAGGTTTATTTACTCTATTATACATTATATCATATTTTAAATAGGGAAGACTGAAATCTACTCATACCTTTTCCACTTGTTATGCTATAAGATTATGTATTTGCTTTGAGATAGAATGCATAGAAGCAAGAATTCCTGTGCATGATATAGGGCTTTACTAAGTTGCTGCTTAGAGAACGGGTATTTTAGACAACACTAGTACAGACAGACAGGCATGTAGCAGGTCTAGCAGAGAACAGCAAACTGGAGGGACTTCAGCCACATACTGAGGGAAGATAACACACGGCAACAGAATGGCAGCATCTTGTCACTGTGACATCTATTGGTTCCTGTGCAAACACAAGTGTGCAGAAACTCTTATTTAAAGGAGAAAACTACAGCGTGATATCCCACTTTAAGAAGTTTGCAAGGCCCTGGGATGGGAAATCATGCACAAACTATCCCCACTGGAATTAAGTAGAACAGGAGAAAGAAAATTAGGCAAAACGGAAGAAAGAAAATCTTATCCTTATTTCATGTTTTAAAAATGCATAAAATGGTTATTTGACCAGAACAGAAAGTGAAATAGTATCTTCATATGGCCAGCTCAGGACTGTCGTAACAAGAAAAACTTCTTTTCTCTGTGTTTCTGGCCACTCTTCTCCATCCTTGAAATTCTATGTATTTGAATGGGATAATTGTAATGCATATGCATAATATGCAGGGGCAAATTAAGTTATGGTACCCTGTGAAAAAGAATGTGAGATTTTAGAGTAAAGGATGAGATTTTAGAAGAATAAAACAGGATTCCAGTAAAGTTATAAAATATATGCAAATCCAATCTTGATCTTTAGTTAGGAAACATATATTATGCTGATAAAGTAATAATGATGATGATGATTGTAGGGGAAGAGCTATGAACAAAGCACTTCAGAATTATTACAGAATAAAGATCCCCCAATCAACGTGATAATTTTTGATAGGAATATTGTTATTAAAAAAAAAGAAAAAGAAAAAGAAAAAGACTAAGGCTATTGGATCTTTTCTTCTTGCTTATTGTATTAGGCATAAATAAAGTAGCTCACTCATCTGTGTTCAGGGTCTACCTTTCATTACAACTATTTTTCATTATTATTCATTATTTATAATTTTGACATCCTAAATTCTATTTTTATTATATTTTCCCAAATAAATAAATACAAGGATTGTAATTACTTCAGTGCAATCAAATGGTGAAATATTCTGAATTCTCAAGGATGCTCTGTGTTTAAAGAACTCATAGCTTGTGAAAAGGTGACTGAAGAGTGAACAAAGGAGGTAGGTTTCTTATTTAATACTTTGATTTCAAATTCTAAAGGGGTGTTATCATTTAGCTATGCTACCTTTTATCTATTTAGCTATGTTATCTTGTACTGTCATCATAGCACAGTCTGTGATCATTTTTACTAGGATTTAATGAACATTATTATTCCTGCCATGAATGCAAACTTATTATTTGTTTTCATTCAAAGTTTGGAAAAAAGGCTGAAATAGTAATAGTTTTTGAGAAGCTTTTGAAAAATCATGATGGCATTCACATTGGTATTCTTGACAAAAAAGAACTTTGATTTCCAAATTGCTATATATTTCAGTTTGTTGAACGTACACAAAAAAAATTGGCTCAGGTCAACTCAACACTAAATTTCATTTTTTGTACTATGATTTATTGCCTGAGAGCAACTGTATGCAGTTGGGAAACACTATAATATTGAGCTAACTCCAAACAATACATAAATATCTATTTGCTTTTACACTGTTCTGACATTGTCTACTTCAAAGGCTGCTTAAGTGACTGAAATGTTCTCATTGCATTTAGTAGGGCTTGGACCAGAGCTCACCTTAAGGAAATGGGACCTGCTGACACCAGCACGTTCTACAACTAATTTTCATTTCTGAGTTTTCCAAGAAACCTGTGCTTTTGGATTTTATTAATTTAACTTGAAGAGGAAAAAAAACCCAAAACATCAACAACAATGTCTATAATGGGTTTTGATGTCCTACTGCCTGTTACTACCTTCTCTTAGAGCAGGCCTCAGAGAAGAGTCTCTTCTTGATGAAGCGATGAAAGGAAATGAATTTAGCAAGTAAATTATTGTTGACATTTTGATTTTTGGAAGTCTGACCTTAACTGTTGCTGCATTTCTGGAGGATCACTGCGTTTACCCTAAGAATCCCTACAGAAAACACTTTTCTCTTTCTTCCTTTTAGTTCCAATGGTTCTGACCAGGTAGAAATAAAAATTTAGATATAATTTCATTCACACTGAATTTTTAGATTTTTCTCTTTTAAATCTCCTACAGTTAGGCTCTCATTATAGGGACATACATATGCTCCCAGCCTTGTGTGGGTAGTTCCACTGAAGTCAGTAGGACTACTTGTATATTTAAATTAAATGAAAGTATGTACAAGATCATGTGTTAAAGACGATTTTTGCTCAAGTCATTCACACACAGAAGTTTTGATAGACTAATCAATATTAACTGAAGACTAAGGAAATAATGGTCCATCTGGGTATCCACAAAAACAGCTGAAGTAAAGATCAAAAGCTACTTTTACTCATACTGAGAAAGTCTTTAATTCATGAGTCATCCTGCTGGTTTCAGTAAAGCATTTGCTGGCACGTGATGTGAGCAGAGGAGGCAAAATTCTTAGTATGTGATTCAAAGTCAGAGGCAACACTCGAATGTTTGATTTGCTGAGGAGCTTCTCTGGAAATTTCCCTTCAGAATTAAGATTTAAATATTTTTGTCATAATCAAGTGAGACCTACAAGTAAATAGATTTACTTCCTTTTCCTGTAGTTCCAGATCCATTTTTGCTTTCCAAAAATGCTTTAGTGATATTTGCATATCTGTTAGCATACAGTATCTATCAACAACTTGATAGATTAGAAGAGGCAATTGGGGGTTATCATTAATTCAGTTTATGAAATCTATTGCCGTTTCACAGAATGCTTGGCTTATAAAAAGTAATTACAGTGCACTCCTCTATAAAGCCGGGCACAAGTATGTAAACTATGCAGCCACACATCCTCTTATATAGGAGGAAAAAACAAGGGCAAGCCCTAAAACTTATAGAATGTAGAAAAAGTATAATATATTCAAATCTAATGTAATCTTAAAATGTTAGAAATTTCTGATTCTCCATGAGAGTATGTAGTATGTTTTCCTTCTCTTTCTTGTTGATGAGTTCCATTTTTATTTACTTTTTCCTTTCCCTTCTGGTTCTGATTTCTCTAACCATGTTTGGTATGCACATCTGTGCTTCTAGACTTGGACACTAGTCAGTGATCAGCGGGTGGCAGCCTGTCCCAAACAGTAGTATGCACCACAGTCGCGATCTGTTATTACTTACTTTTCCCATTTTGGGCCTCTCTTGAGCAAATCTGAGTGTGAGGTCCTGAGATCTAGTTAATAGTGGGATTTATGTCATTGAGTTAGGATGACATTATAAAAAAAAGCCAAAACAAAAACAAAACCAAAAAAAGAGCACAAAAGCCCACCACAGTTGACAATGAGCCCATGAGAAGCAAAACCAAAGAAATAATATTATTAAATATTTGTCAAGCAAAACATTTCACAAAGCTCCCATTAATGGAAAAAAGAAAGAATTGGTGCTTTTCTTCCCTCTTCCCTCCCTCCTTTTTGTTTGACGAGCAGTTCATAGATGCCTGTGAGCATTTATTCCTATTTACTCCCTTACACCACTGTGATGTACAATGTTCTCCTGAGTCCCAGTGGGTTAGAATTAGTACTGACAGGGGACGGTTTCAGCACATAATTTCACACATCTTATTTCACTGCTTCTTCTGTCTTTCTGGGCTGCCTGTGTAACCAGTAGAGGGAAAAGAGCTCCTTGAGAGGATGCTTCAGTGAAGAAACCCAGCTGAATGCTCTGAATCTTTCTTTGGAGAAGTGTATCTATCCATTGGCTATTTTTGGAGCCTCAGAAAACTAGATTGGTTCTCATGTAATACACTACATCTTTATCTTGAACGTATATGAATAATATATTACTCTCTATATATATTAATATATATTCATATTATCCTATAAGATGAATACTCCCCAGATCATGTGAAGCCTTGTTTGAAGGTTCAGACACATGCATGCGAGTTTCATTCTTACCTGGGATAAATAAGCCAAACTTCATAGCAGTTGAAGAACTACAGTGCAGTATTGCTACAAAGGACTTGGAAAGTATTTTTGCCCCTTTCTAACCACTAATTAACCTGCTAATTTAACCAATAGCAGTGGAAGTTTTTCACCATGACTGCTGTTTCCAACAAATATTTCAGGGTTCTGGAGTGATTAACAAGGTTTAGACCATTATACGCTCACATTTGATAGATATTCATCACATCTATCTTCTGTTTGGATGGCTAGTAAGAGATCTAGAACTTGGCACTGCTTGACAACAGGTAAAAAGGGCTGCACACAGTAAGAGATAATGTAAGATCCCAAACTATGTACATTTTAAAAATAATTCTGCCAGACGGCATTGAAAGATTTGACATAATACTATATTTTTGTTAAAAAAACCCCACCATATCTAGTCAACTGACCTGCAGGTTTGGCAATGAAGTTCTTTAAAAAGAACACAGACATATTTCACAAACCCTTTTAGAAAATATTAGTGTTTATGACGTTTGAAGCACAGCTGCTCTAGAGGTCAACATCTCCCAATATTAACAGGCCAAATGTGGCCTTTATTTCGTAAGATTATCCCCACAAATCCGTCATCAATTTCATTATGGACCAGGAGCAGTTAGGTCAAGTCACTTTTTTTTTTTTTTGTTGCTGCTTAGGCTATTTTATAAACACTGCCCTGAGTAAAAGCTGGCAAAGCCAATGGAAACTGTGATTCAGAGCTGTGATTCCATGGATTACTGAATCTTCTCACCTTGCTGGGTTTGTACTTTTTCACATGTCAGAGAAGTGTAGTGGGCGTCTGCAATGGCAACAAAATTATGAAGAATTTACCAGGGTTGCTCAAAACCAGTTTGATAACTGAAGAGCATAAATAAGAAGCCAGGAAAATTACAGATGATGAGGAAAGAACAAAAAGGTTGTTGGAAAGGGGCCTGTGGTTGTTCAGCATGGAATGTGCATATCTTTGTAACTGTGTTTAATTACCGTATTTTTACGAGCGTTCATTTTAGCCCAGAGAGTAGAACTGAATTTTGAAAGGCATTTGAATATGGAAAGTAACACAACTGAAAGCCAGAGCCCTCACGGGCTGCAAGCATACAGGATTAGGGCCTATTATAAATAGTTTAAGAGAAGGCATTTGGGCCTTCGCCCAGCGAAACAGTGATGTACATGCTTAATTGTTAATGCTTTTTACCACGTTCGTATCTTCCTGTGATTAATGTCTTACTCAGGTGAGGGGAAGTAAAAGCTTGGGATCATGCACATGTTTAAATGCTTTGCTGGGTCAGAGTCAAAGATGGTGAGTGTTTGAGACCACATCTAGAGCACTACTTCAGCCCCTGTGTTTGACTTAGTAATGTGTAGTCCCACTGAAGGCAGACCCACACACATACTGAATTCCTCGTTTGGCTGGTGCCAGAATGTGGTACTCCTTTCAAGAAGGAGGTAAGAGTGCAAGAAGAAAAGGAAAAAAAAAAAAAAAGGAAAAAAAAAGGAAAAAAAGGTTGAGTGCATGGTTTCTGTGGTACTTGGCAATACCTCATTTCTGGCACTGTAAGCATAAGTCCTAAAAAGGAAAGGACAGGCGTCCAGCTCCCAAATATAAACATTTTGGGAAGCACTTTATATGCAGTTTAGGAGAACTGTCCTCTCATGACCTCAAATTTTAGCTCTGTCCCTTACATTTTGTAGACAGATATCTTTCTCCTTGTTCTCTTAATAGCCAGGATGATGTGTTTTTTTTCTATTACAAAGACATGTGTCATGCAGCAGAACAGACTGATCAGTAGAGCAGTTTTAAACAGTCACCATTAATTTTTAGAACCTGAATTTTGATGTTCCCAGCTTAAGAGTCCTCAAGACTTCCTGACTGGCAGTAACTGTGTCTCTAATTTCAGGCTCACTGCACATTTCTTTACACTTTCTCAAAGACAAAGATCTTTTGTAGGCAACAAAATAGCTACAAGACTGAAATGATTGTGTATTCATTGCCAAAACAGGCTTTTCTTTTCTTCTTTTTTTTTTTTTTTGATGAAGGAAAGAAATTGAAGCAACTTCTGCTAAAAATATTTCTGATACATTTACCATTGACCTGTTAAGTCAACCTTCTATAAAATGTCTAGACAGACAAACTGTATCTAATGCGCTCAGTATCATTCAGCCTAGCAGGGGCTGTTTAAATGATATTGTTACGTTTATTGAGTACAAAAGTTACTCATATACTGTACAAAAGATTAGTGTAGGAAGATTTTTAACTGCACCTTGAGATAATAAAAATTAGCTTCTTTTCAATCAGAATGACTGTGAAGGGCAAATCTGGATCCATGCACCAGTGGATGAAACCTTCACAATAAGACTGGGTTGCATGTTGGATCCTGCTAAAGAGATTGCCACAGCTGGCTCTCACAACTCAGCAGCTGACGCAACATACACAATGCACCCTCAGTAAGGCTGCAGAAGACACCAAGTTGGGTGGGAGTGTTGATCTGCATGAGGGAAGGAAGGCTCTACAGAGGGATCTGAAAAGGCTGGGTAGATAGGCTGAAGCCAACTGTATGGGGTTCAAGAAAGCTAAGTGACAGGTCCTGCACCTGGGTCACAACAACCCCATGCAATGCTATAGGCTTGGGGAAGAGTGGCTGGAAAGCTGCCTGGTAGAAAATGATCCAGGGGTGTTGGTCAAGAGCTGGCTGAATATGAGCCAGCAGTGTGCCCAGGTGGCCAAGACAACCAATAGCATCCTGGTTTGTACCAGTGTGGCCAGTAGGACTAGGGAAGTGATCATCCACCTGTACTCAGCACTGGTGAGGCCGCATCTCAGATACTATGTTCAGTTTTGGGGCCCTCACTACAGCAAAGACATTGAGGTGCTGGAGTGTGCCCAAAGAAGGGCAGCAAAAGTGGTGAAGGGTCTAGAACACAAGTCTTATGTGGAGCAGCTGAGGGAACTGGGGTTGTTTAGCCTAAAGAAAAGGAGGCTGAGGGGACACCTTATCGCTTTCTACAACTACTTGACAGGAGGTTGTAACGAGGTGGGTGTTGGTGTCTTCTCCCAAGTAACAATCAATAAGACAAGAGGAAATTGCCTCAAGTTGTTCCAGGGGAGATTTAGGTTGGGTATCAGGAAAAATTCTTCACCGAAAGGGTTGTCAAGCATTGGAACAGGCTGCCCAGGGAAGTGGTTGAGTCACAATCCCTGGAGGTATTTAAAAGACGTGTAGATGTGGCGCTTAGGGACATGGTTTAATGGTAACTCACCAGTGCTACATTAACAGTTGGACTCAATGATCTTAAAGGACTTTTCCAACCTAAACTATTCTAAAATTCTACAATTCTATGATTCTAAATCCACTGGCTGACATGCCCAAGGGAAATCTGCATGCCATGAATAGCATCAAGCCCTAAGCACATTGTTATCAAAGTTCCTGAAAAAGATCGTCTTCTCCACAGAGTTAAAAAGTTAATTTGGGGAGTCATGAAATTATGAGGACCTCCTCAATGGCACTTACAGGGCAAGGGTTTTCCCTTAATTCTAATGTGTTTGATAGCTGCCTTAGAATGAGATGAATCACTTTTTGCATTGACAGCTTCAGGAACCTAGAAACTAGTTTAGGGGAAGGACTGAGTACTTATATGGCCAAAAGTTTGGTGATATGATTTCTGTTTCTTATACTGAAGTATTGGCTAAATTCACTATCACCTGAATGCGAAACACAGGAACAAATAAGCAGGCATATTTCTGTGCCATACACAACTGAAGGAAATATGAGAAATCAATCTCAGTCTAATTTCTTCAACCACATACTGGAATCCAACTTTGACAATTAAATAGCTGTAATTGCCTTAAGGATACTGCACAGCATCAAGACTAGGCTGCCACAGGCAGGCAGATTATTCAGGGCGTCTTAGAATTGTATGATTATTCTTTCATTTTTACTTTTTTGATTATTGTTTTTAGATGACTCTTTGGATAATTCTGACAGTGAAATCAGGATTCTGCTTTCTGGCAAATTTTGATGTTTATTCAGCCTACCCCCATTCTGGAGCTGGGCTTAATATTTTCCCTTGAACAGTGATATTAAACAAGCTAGATCTGACTGTCACCTCCTTTGCACAACTGTCTGTGCTTGGGACACTTGGGAAAGGAAGACAACACAGACAATTTCCCAGTCCAATTCCTGCCCTTTCCACCTGTCCTGTGACATAGCTAGCAATTTATGGGTACTTGTAATGACTTTGGCTCCAGAGCAAGTTACCTGAATGCATATGTGCATATGCGCTAGTGATAAATCCAGTGACCTATGTGTCCAAGCTTTAGTCAAGGCAGATTTGCAGAAGGCTTCAGTTCCCTAAACACAGGTGTTAGTGCCATTTGAGAATGGCAGCAGAATCCAAGCCACAAGGCTACCTGATACAATGCAGGGCTTACAGGAAATCTACGCATTTGTGGAACAGCCTGGAGGCAATGCATTACATCCCACAGCACCTGCAATGCCACCGGCTGAATTTATTTAGGCAGCTGAATCCCACTCCAAGACAATGGACTGTGATTTAGTTCTCCCTGAGTATGACACCCCCGGCTGCTCAGGTGAATTGCTGTCTGGGTTCCTTTGTCTGTATTGTCTAGACATCCATAGACTGTAGCAGATCATTTATGTAGCTCACCTACCTTAGTTATGGACACCTACATGCACCCCTATGCTTAAGTTTTTCAGTCTCAAGCTGAATGACACTGTAGATGAAGCATTAACTTGGAGACAAAAACTCCTCACCTGAAATTCTTAAGGTAACTCTTATTGTATCAACCCACACTTCATGCGCTGTCATTGTGGCAAAACAATAAAATACTTACTTGGTTTTCAGTTTATTTTTTTCTCTGATTGTATACTACGATTCTTTCACAGGCCAGCAGATATTCCACAGCAAGCAGTGCACGTTTTTTTCTCCTTTTCTTTTTGTTCAGTTCTTCCTGACAGAAAATTATTTTAAAATATGTATTGCCTAACAAAACGTAATAATGGTTTTGCATATTTTAAGTCATAAAAATGTTAACTTTCTTTAAAAAATAGGAATTAATATACTAGTATTTATGCATCAAATGCGTAGCAGACTGAAAGCATGAAGCATCTCTGCGCACACGAGCACAGAAACCCATGTGATAAATGTTCCCTCAGCAAAGAGAATTCATTATCTGAATCTAGAGGAACTACTCGGGTGTTATTTTAGTTTACACTGCCTCATAACCTCTTCAACATTCATGTCTGGTACCTAGTTTTAATTATAGCAAAATATATGCATTTAGTTGTTCCTTTTCTGTCAACTAAGCCTTATAATGAAAACTTTTGAATAAAAATCAGCTGAACCAGCTCTTTTTCGTAGGTTATAGCCTTGTTCTCACCCATCCATGTACTTTGTAAAAGCAATAACTTCACTAACCATATTTCTTCATGTCCAAAAAGCACTGAAATGTATCCATTTAGAGGGTGTTTTCTTCAACATTGTCAGATTTAATGACAATGATGCTGCCTACGTACAGCGGTGTGAACAAAAGCACAACTCTTCTAAGAAGCATTCATATTTATTTATTTATTTATTTTTCCATGTAGCTTTGTAAGTGATTTTGACTGGTTATTAAAAACTATTTTGTGGTCTTAGAACTTACTTGTCAAATCCAGTCAGCAGCAAAATCTGACTGGTGCTTCACATAATTCATGTCAAAACTGCAGGGGTTTCTCTAAAAGTCAAGTGATTTATTGGTCTGAAATCAGAAATAATCCAAATAAACTAAAAGAGAAGACAGCAGACAGGAGGACAATGAATATGTCTATTTTTCAGTCTTCCACACTTTTATGAGCTCAAAGTGAATTATTCCTTACTGTGAATTCTTACCATACACCTGTAGGCACATCTATTCACTTACAAAATCGGACATCTGGAATACACGTGTTCTCCTATGAAAATAATTCAAACTAAAAACATGTGGAGGTTTGCACTGACAATCACATCATTGAAGCCATTCTTTTCTGTCCTTAATTATCTATTGATTAATTTTGCCGCTACAACTAATGGGGAAAGCGTCCAACCAGTTTTTACTTAGCACTATGCCTTATGCATCATCATTATTATTATTATACCTTATGCCCATGAGACTAAGTTTGAGTCCCTTTCACCAACGAACACTCACATGGCATCATGCTAGGTTAATCCACTGTGAGAATGAGGACCAGTAAAGTTAGACAGGATGCCTCCATATCGCATTTTGAGCTCAGGGGAGAAATTCTGGGTCCTCCCTAAGGTCTTTTGGCACATACCTCACGATGACTGGAAGCCGTTTCAGCCTCCAGGGCAAAATATGAAAACCATTTCACTGTCATCCTTACAATTGCAGCCTACCCATTTATTCCTGATTCTGGCCTGTGAAAATCCCTCCTGTTATCCTTCACAGAGGTAGAAATTTTGGGATAAGACATAAGGGGACTAGGTAAATGACACATAAAAAAGTTTGCTTGAATTAAATAGCTTCTCTCAGTCCTCAGGGCACTTTAATTGTGAAGTCCCAGTGGAAATATGGTGTTTGTCCTTCCTGTTGGCCTATATATACTTGACAGCACTCTCATGAGCACAAGCCCCTCCTCAGAATACTTTCTGCATGGACAGTTGGAGCACCATCTCTCACAAGTCACTGGTCTGAGTGGGATCTTCTGTGGCAGGACCCAAGATGAATGGCAAGAATGTTTTGATAAGTGCCGTTGTGTTTCCTCACCCTTGCACCTCACAATTATTAAATCCTCTTCATGGTGTTCTTACTGAAAACAGTAAAAAGAAGACACTTCAAGGAATACCAGGGAAAACAAAAACTTTTTAGCCAAGATATTTGGGCTATCTAACAGCCTCTGTTGACATCAACTAGGTCAGCACAGGCTAGGGACATGAGGGAATAAATCTGCATCGGAAAAGAAGAGAATTGTGATGATGTTTCTTAATGGAAGTGGTATTTATTTTTCTTGTTTGCTTTTAGTTGTCTAAGAGCAGGTGAATGTAACACGCTTTTGTAACATGAGCTGTTCTGCAAATATGTCCAACCTACATGGGATACATATTTTTACATTTTATCTGTCACCAATGCAAATCTGTCTTCCAAAATAAGTCCATTAAGTTGTCAAAATGCAAGTGTTCTATTGGAGTTGTGAGTGTGAAGTTTATTTTCTTTAACTGTCTTTGTGAATCTCAGTTTAAAGAAGCTTTATTAGGTATATGCTGCATCCTTCTAGTTTCTCACCTGTGAAAGCATTCAGATGCAACATTTCTAATTAGGGTAGTAAATCTTGTTCTTTGTTCAGTGAATAGCAGCTTCACAGGATTAGACAGGGGTTTTCACATCAGTAACAACTCTGGAGGAAAAGTAGAGAAGAGTATGGAAAAAGAGAGTGGATAGTGATAGAAGGCATAGTTATATGTGGCATCACATCTTCTTGAGAAGAAGGAAAGAGAATATTGATTATTTATATGGGTTATATATATCTGGGTTAACCACAGATATCATGTTCCAAAACAACTGTAAAGAAGCTTTGTCACTTCTAATAGGACACAATTAAAGTAAAAAGTGGTATTAGAAGTAGGCCTGATCCTCCAAACAACTTTGTCAGCAAACATATGGCTTTATCAGGCAAAGGTGGTCCTGAGCACTCAGGAGTTACTCCAGCAAAGACTTTAATCACGTGCTTAATGTCAATATGTTACTTGTCAAAAATTCAATTACTCATGCTGTAAATATGTGCTTAGGTGTTTTACTGGGTGAGAGCCAGACTACACTGCATCTTTCAGGATCAAGCCCTCTGTACCTACTGCTTTGAGTTTCCCCTGTGCTATGAATTATCACGTTACTGAACGGAGCTATACATAGTAATGAGCACTACATGCTGTTTGCATGGTAAGCTGTTAAGTTTTCAAAGAAACAAGACAAAGTGTTTATAACACAACAGCAAAATCTATATTAAAATTATCTGAAAAAAAAGAAATAATAGATTGAACCATCAAATTCACCTTTATTATAAAATACTTCATAATGGGAGTGACTGGCTGTTTGTGGATAGATGATGCTTTGTAATATGATATATAAGAATACAGCTGAGTACATTGTTGCCATTAATGGCAGAACCAGGAAATAAGCGAGGAGAAAGTAGGATGGGTTTTTTGCCTAAAATCTTGGGAACAGAATTAATACCACATTTTTCTTTCTGCCATATTCCCATATCCCTTCAATTTTCATGATTTTTTAAAAACTACACTGCCAGAGGTTTGTGTGAGTTTATTTGCTGTTTCTCTTAAGATGCAGATTGTTTGGAATGACTGATTTGCTTTTGTTCCCATTTTTTAAGTAATCCCGTGGCTGCTCTTTGTCAGTACCTACTTTGTCAAAGTCTTCTTTATGTTGCTTCGTAGAGTAAGGTTTTAAACAGCAATATTTCACCAGTTTTTGAGCTCTACAGATTCAAAATTCTTCAGAAGCATGCTTAGCTATTCTTTAAAATATCCAGTGTCTCAAACCTGAAATAGTTTATACAAGAATTATATTATTCCCTACTGCTCTCATTGGCTTGCCATTTTTATCTTTCTGACCATAGCATATTCTTTCTGAGCATGATTTTTATGCTAATCACAAGTACACTTATTCTATTTTTGGCTGCTCTTCTGTGTGTCACCGAACATTAAGAATTAATTTGCTACTTTAAGTTATATTTAAAGTTATATTTAAAAACATGTAAGGCTTCTTGTTAAATGATGGAATTCTCATTATGACTTCAAATCAGCATACTGCTCATACATATCCGCGACTTTAAGCTCCTGTTGATTCTAATTCAAAGGCAGCAGAGAATAGTTTTGGCCTAGGGTAACAGATGCTCTCATGTGAGTAGACTGAGCTCATATATCTGTTTTGTTTATTAATTGCTCTGAAAGTCAAAATAAGGAACCCAACACAATTTAGGCAGCATCTCAAATGCTTGCTAAGTTTAGGACATTTCGTCTACTTTCAGGGTCTGGTTTTAAACCGCTACTAGCTTAGTTCTGGTTCTATCTGATATCAGACTAGTACCATGTCCTGCTCAGCTATAAATTAAATGCAGTTTCATTTTTGCAATTAAAACTGTTAGAATTGTGTATTGAAAGGTCTATAATGCTCTGCACTTTCACCAGTGGACTGTGCTAGCCCTACCAAACTTATGCTTAAGTTTAAACTCCTGACTCGCCGTATACCTTTGTGCTGGATAACTCAAGACTTGAGAATTGCATTAGATACATGCACGGATTACTGCTCCAGGCCCAAGTTTGAACTCGTCATTTTTGTTTTGTGAACTAGACTGCTGCTCACAGAGCGCCAGTCTCATGCTCAGCTCTCAGCATGCATGAAATGGTTCATCAGAAGTACGAAGCTTTGCTTCCTTCTAGAGCTGAAACACCCACAGGCAACTAACTGGTGGTGGGACGGGTCTCACTGCCTTGGAGGAGCAGGTTGGGGAAGGAATAGGCTCTTTGCAGCCCTTTTCCCCAGTGTTAGAGCATGCCTATGTACAAGTGTGCCTAGGATAAATGACCCATTTCGAGTCTACAACTGTTCTGAAAATACATGCCTGTATTTCAGAGACCTAAATAATCAAGGAAAAAAAAGTTAGTACCCTGTTTTTTGTCATCACTGTGATACCTACACACGCTGTGACGCACACTGTGTGCTTGTATACACACATCTAGTGAAATGTCCACTACTTGTTTGGTATTCTTCCTATGTCACTGATGATAATAAAGTTCTACCATCTTTGAAATCAATGTGTCAGCTAAACTCCTTAGGTGCTTTTTGTATTTATTGCTTGGAAAATACCACTGTGCACCTATTTACATGTTTCAGCACCAAAATGTCTTCCATCATCAGGCCCTTACTTCATAAAGTTCATTTTATCTTGTGATCAGAGGAAACTGTCTAGCTTTTCTACAGCACCAAAGTGAGTTTGTCACCATGCTGTTATCCATAAGTCTTCTGTGTGTGGCTCTGTAAACAATTTCACAATACTTATTTCAACTTCTATCAACTTCCATGAATTACATCTGAAATAAAATTAACAACAAAAATTAATAATATTCAATGTACAGGATAATCTTACATTATCAAATAGTTTTTTTTGAGAGAAACTGACAAGTTCTTTCTTACATAAGCTCTTTATTGCTAGAAATAAGTATGACATTATTTCACCAAGAGATTTTGCAGGAGATAATCCATGACTGCATATCTACTTTTTTGCTTTGCCAAAAGTTTCTTTAGAAACACTTCAAAGATCTCATCCAGTAACAGACTTCTGATATTTTTTTCTAAATGTTTGTAAACTAAACTTTACACAGTGCACATTATGGTGGCACCGGTTTATGGAAAATTCCACTCTGTTTGCACTCTTGCAGATTTCCCAGATTGTGGTGAGTTTGTACCAGAAACATGACTCAGACATAGGGGACTTTTCCAACCCCAGAAAATCAAATATTTATCCCCACCTCAGATGTTTTTTAAACATTTCACTTAAAACAGTATATACAGATTTTTTTTAAAACTTTATTGGGATCAGATACTCTTATCTGAAGTGAGAATTTGGGGAACATATTAGAAGCAATAAAGAGTAGAAATCTGATTATCCATTCTCTAATTTTTGCTACTACTAAAAGCCCTGAGCATTTAGGAGTACTTTCACAAAGTGATTTATGCACTGTTTTTCTCAGTATTACAATGCCTGACTTTGGAACATATACTCTGAGACTGGAATCTGCAAGGAATCTGGAAGGACTTGGTGGTACTGGTGGATGAAGAGCTGGACATAAGTCAACAATCTGCACTTGCAGCCTGGAAAGCCAACCATATCCTGACCTGCATCAAAAGAACCATGGGCAGCGAGTCGATGGAAGTCATTCTGCCTCTCTACTCTGGTAAGACCCTACCTGGAGTACTACATCCATCTCTGGAGCCCTCGGCACAGGAAAGACATGAACCTGTTGGAGCAGATCCAGAGGAGGGACAAAAAATGATCAGAGGGCTGGAGCACTTTTCCTGTGAGGACAGGATGAGAGAGTTGGGGTTATTCAGCCTGGAGAAGAGAAGACTCCAGGGTGACCTTCTTGTGACCTTTCAATACTTAAAGGGGGCTTATAAGAAAGATAGGGACAGACTTTTTAATAGGACCTGTAGTGATAGGACGGGGGTAATGGTTTTAAAATAAAAAAAGGGTAGGTTCAGACTACATATAAGGAAGAAATCTTTTATGATGACAGTGGTGAAACACTGGAACAGTGTTGCCCAGAGACATGGTAGATACCCCATCCCTGGAAACATTCAAGGTCAGCTTGAACAGATTTCTGAGCAACCTGGTCTGGTTGAAGATGTCCCCGCTCGTTGCAGGGGGGTTGGACTAGATGACCTTTAAAGGTCGTTTCCAACTCAAACCTTTCTGTGATTCTATGAATACTGAGTGAGAAGATATCATTAATAAATGGGTCTGGACAGAAGGGAGTGGGAGTTTCTTAAGAAAACACTTCAGGTGAAGGATTTACAATTTGGAAATGCATCTGAGAAGGTAGCAGTCTTCAAAATAAAAGTATAGGTACAATGATATTTATGTCCATCAAGATGGTGGTAGTTCTGACCATGTGAAGTTCTACCTATTTCAGCCAAAGAAAGTATTAAAGAGAGGATATACTGTTGAAATTAAGCCCAAAACTTAGTCTACTGGGCCTTCTTTTCAAAGTGAAAATGTTAAATATCCAATTAGAAAAACAGTGTCTAAAACTGTATTTCATTCTTCCTTCTCTGATTTTTCTATGGACTGAGATAAGACGGTGCCTTATGCTACCAGGAATCCTCCTTTGTATTGTGGAAATCATACAACAATCCTTCAGTACAACTTTATTCAACAGGTACTATAGTGACAACCTTACCAGAACCTTCTGCCTGCTTACTGTCTGACTTATTCTCTGTCATCAGTTCTCCTGGGTCACTTTACATCAGCTTGAAGATTTTTCCCTTTCAACTCTTGCCAAGTTTTCTTATTGCTTCACATCAATTAGCTCTACCCAGTCCATTACAGAACTCAGTTCATTAGCTTTTAGATAATCATTTGTCTTTTCTCTTCAGTGTAGGTTCAAAACCTCTCCATTGCAGCATACATCTTGACACTTTAAAATGCCAGTGGTTAATTAAAAAGAAAACTGTTGCTAATGCTTTTATGTTCTTATTTCAAGGAAATACAAAAAATATGTTCTGGATCTAGTTTTTATACTAATTTTGTACCTTAGCACATTGTATATGAAGAAAACTTGGTAATTTTAGACTATGCAGCACATAAATAAGGGATAAAGAGTGGTTAACTTTTCTAATTTACTCTGCACTCAGAGATCTGTCAAGCGGGATTTCATATGCAAATGAGAAGTGAAGCGGAATAAGTACCTGTATATAGCAATCTTTTGACAGAATTGCTCTGAATTGCAAAAGCTTTCTTCTTCCTTTTATGTTTAGTACACAGAGACAAATTAGAGGCTGTCTTTTACATTCCTGTCTATTTGATATCCGTACAAGTGATATAAACCAAAGAAAAGGAAGACAGCTTGCTTCTCGTTCACATGAAACCACTTTTTAACTAGCTGCTGCAAAACCTTGAAGCCTATAGTCCCCTTAAACATCAATTATGCATTAAAACAAAGATGTGATTCCTTAAACTGAAATCTGTAATTCAGAAAGTAGACTATGGAGGTATGGATAGAACTAGGGCTGAATGTTGAAAAATTATCACACCTTTAACAACAGGCATAGGGAGATTTTGCACCTGCTGAACATTTCAGAGAGAATTCAGAAGGAGCAGCAAAAGGATAAATTGGCTAAAAAATTACAGTGAGCTAGGGGCCTAGAAGGATGGTCTGAAAATGTCTCTAATGGAATTTTAGGAGGTTCACGTCAATTTGAGCAGTGTCTGAAGCTCTGTATTTTATAGTCAATAAGGTTTTCATGAGAAAGCTTTCTTCTAATTGTTTAGTGCTTGAATCCTCTGTTGGACAAAGGTTCAGTATGAGACCAATGTTCAAAATAAGCCTGTTCTTCCTTTGCTATGTGGTGCTTTTAGTTTTCTCCAACACAGGAGAAATGACCAGGTTGTCTGATCTTTCTGCTCAACCCAACTCGCTCCATCTTACAGCCACACATGACAAATGGCACAAACACTTGGAAAGCAGTGGAAAAGAAGATAAAGTAATTTTTGAAATACCAGCCATGACCGGGGGCCCAGTCTGCAGGCTGAACATATTTTGAAATATTTCTGAGCTGAATACTGCAGTGAGTCCAGTCTCCAAACCTATATGCTTAAGAGTTTAGAACTGAGTGCTTGGGTTCTGCCAATTAAAAGTAAGACGATGTGTAGGTCCTGAATCTAGAGTTCAGATCTAAGATTTATATTCCGGCCTACTTATTAGAGATACATAATGTAATGGAGCTAAAATATCATTCAGGTGTTAGTTCTTTAGGCAACTGATTGCTATTTATCTAAATGATAGGGACTTACCCTTTTCTTACATGTTGACACATGAAACTTTGTTGATGGAGACTGAAAAAAAGTACATGGTTGTAAAAAAACCTAGTGGCATGTAATATGTAATTTCATGTAAAATTATTTTTTAATGTCAAGAAAATATTGTACCTAGTTTGGTAGATAGATCACATTTCTTTGTCGATTAAATAATTTAGAAATTTAAAGCAAAGCGTAAAATGTTATTGTTTTTCTTGGAAACTCTTTTCGCTCTTCATTCAGAACTTTTGTTTTTGCAATCCTTGCAATTAAATACCGCAGTCCATATTCAGAACAAATTATGCTGCATATATAAAACTCTTACTTCCTGGCAATATGACTAATTCCTAATTTTACTACCCAGCCTACTGCTTCCTCAGGAGGAAAAAGTCAAAGCATTAATGACGTTGTCCATGTGGGAGCTTAATGTACACTACTGAATGCTGTTATTAAGGCATGTAAAAATGATCTAATTACCAAAACTGGCACCAAATTATCATTGCTAGCAGGAAGCAGGCCCATGTTTTAGGGAGTGCTACATAAGTGAAGTCAGTATGCAAGTGAAGTCAGTATGCATCTTTTATAAGCTCTCCTTCCCTCACCTAGGGAGCAGCAATAGCAGGCAGAAGGCATTGGACATGGACTTTTTTGCTGTGTCCTCATCACTTTGTGAGTTCATATACAAACAGATAATGCTTTGCAGCCAGCTAATCAGTCATGGAAACTCCTCTGCACACCTCCCAGCATGAAGCCTTTTCAAGAGAGTGGGTTTTCAGGGGTGGCAGCAGAGAACAAGATAGATTTCAAATTGCCAGCTGTTTTCTACTGGCAACAGCTATGGTGGGTATGCCTTTTGGATCATTTTGCCTGGTACATAAGGTTTCATCATAATGTTTTTTGCAATCATGGAATGCAAAAAGGTCAGGTAATGCTCAGAAACTTTTTTCTCCCACTTGATAAAGTAGGATATCCACAGCTGAAAAAAACTTCTGAAAAGTAAGGCTTTCTGCTTGCTGAGCAAAATAATTAGAATTTCTTTTCAATGCTTATTAAATGTATATGTTTACAACTTTTGTGCATCAACAGCCTTATATTACATAAACCATTTCAGGAAACTTAAAATTAATTAAGTGCTTTTTTGCTTGTTTTGTTTGGCCTATTGCAATACGATATTGAAAAGAAGCTAATGAACTGTGGAGGGGTTCCCTCCTCTGGAGAAAAATCTCAGACTTCCACTGGGAGCCAATTTTGTGATATTGATATAATGATCTGAGTACAGTTTATATACTTACTGTTGAATACACTTTTTGAAGCGGCCCATTTCTGATGGAAACCTGAGGGCCTGAAATATTGGCAGCACTATTTCCCCTGTGCTTAATGGCATAAAAACCCCATACAAAATAGGTTAAATGTAGGTAGTAAAAGTCAGGGGGATTTTTTAATTTCCCTTGAGATACAATTGACTGTTCCTCAAGGCTGTTTGTAGTTTTGTCTGTGATTTGGAAGGAGTTCTACTGTTTAATGGCAGTAACTCTAGTCAAGACATGGCTTTGTAAAAATATATACGCAGCAGTGTACACTACAGGAGATGAATAAAGAGCTGAGGAAAATTGGCTGTAGTTCAAAAATGCATGGTAAATCCATAGCTGAAAATGCTTACCATCCAGATGGGAAGGTTGCTATGAACTTGTTTCCAAGGCAGTGTCCCTACCTGCACATTTTCAAAGGTATCATTTACCACTGTAAGGCTTCTTTGACCATCTGTATGGGATTTACAGAGTCCAGGGAGCTTAGTGAGCACAATGGCAGTAGTCCCAATAGTCCCATTAGGGGCTAGAGAAATCTGGGAATCCCAGACTGTACCAGTTGCTCATGCAGAGAATTACACTCAACTGCATGCAAGGTGAAGTGATGGACGTGCTTGTGTGACAAGCTGGGCTGGATGTACCTGGGCAGAAAGTCTAATCTACTCAAAGAGATCAGACTTGTTCTGCATTATGGGCATTGAAAAAGTGATTCAGACATGATAGATCCCATGTATCTTGGACTCACACATGCAAAGTGGTTGCATAGCATCTTTGTTTCATACATTGTGCACAAACATCTTGTTGACCACTCAGAAATTTGGAGGCTACATTTTTTTACATGTCAAATGTTGATGGGTATGTACATCCAGCCTCTAAGGTGTGAGGGCTAAGCCCATGCGGACAGCAGGGGAGACTGAAGGAGCTTTGGACTTCACAGGCTGAAGTCTGTACATCATTGGCAAGGTTGAAAACAAACACTGAAAGGCTGACAGGCTGAAAAAGCTGATGTGAGCAGGGAGGAGGAAAACAAGAATAGAAACAAACATAAGGCAATTTTAGAAATGCACAGAAACAGAAAGGAGAAGATCTGTAAAAGTTGTCATGTTGTGCTCTTAACTGAAGCAAAGTAATAAACCAACTCTGCATACCCTGCACAGGCTGAATAGTTTTTATCTGCAGTTCAACATCTGCTAATACAAGCCTAGCACGAAGTTGAAGAAACTGAAGTCCTTTTTAAGTCATATTCTTTTATCCCTTATTGGATATCCCATATACCTTATTGGTTACCCTACCCCCATATGTGTTTCTTTTGTACTTTGGGAATAATGCAAAAGGTAGAGAAGTTAACTTTAATGGGGACCTGGGATTTTTCTAAAGCAAGGAAATTCTGGAGCAGCAAAATACTTCATGGTTCAACTCATTTGCACACAGAACAGACTGAAGCTGTGGCTGTGATCCAAGATGGTGCTCCAGATGACCTGAATTAAATGTAGTCAGAAAAGACAGTTACCACATATGCCAAACACCAAAAAAATAAATCTATTAATGTTTAAAAACTTAATTTTCATTCAATGCAATAGGCTTCAGGATGTGTGACTCCTGTATTTCTTTCTTTCTTTGAAGAGCTTAGGGTATTTTTTTATGTGATTTTTTTTTTCTCACCTGTTAAAAACTGGAAATATTTCTGCCGCTGTGAGAACTTTCTGTGTAGTAGAATCTCCACAACCAAAGGGAAATATATATTTTTTTTTCTCAACCTTAAAACATTTTCTACATTTTAAATGCTGATATTAGAAAATTTTACTTTCCTCAATATCTATGCAGGACCTAAGTCACAATGCTTCCCTAAAGCTTCTGAAGTAAGTTGTGTAATGGTATCATCCCTACTGTATTTTCTTTCATAGTTCTGAGACAGAGTTCTTTTTTTCAGTCAGTCAGACAGAACTTGTGCCTGTCTGAATGGGAGAGTTTCCACCAATTGTATGCTTCTACCAGTGCTTACAATTTAACACAAACATTAATCTACCAGACCTCTGGGAAAAGAAAAACAGAACAAAATCCAACAATGTGAATTTTCTAGAAATAGACTTGAAGACCTGAAGTTCACAAGGAAGCTACAAAAATATGCAGATAATATTAAATTATCAAATCTTCTTGCGGCTGAAGTGAATTGTATTTAAAAATAAGCCATCAGATTTAGGGATATTTGTGCAAACAGTGCAGCTGGAAAGTCAGAGGCTTTGATCTTCAGAGTCCCGCTTGACTGCTGGGTCTCAGGACAACAGGTCTACCCCCACACCATGTGCTGCTTGGCAAACTGTAAACAACCTATATTTCTTTATTGTATTCTTTTGTATGTTCTTTTGCAAACAGGATAAGATGCTTCATGTTACATAAGGAGAGCAGTGTAAGCACCACTCAAAAAAAGAAAAAAAAAAGAGAGATGAAGATACAGAAAGAAATGCTTTCCAGTTTTGGAAAAAAATGTCATTCTTTGGCTAACTTACTTAACATTAGATAAAAAAGTAGTGTAAGAAAAGAAAATGTTGTTTGTTCTTACAGAGATATCTGGGTTAAAAGACATTTGAATACCATCTCTGACAGCTACTTAATTTCTTTACATGAGAGGCAATTTGCCTTACTGCTCAATCCATTAATGGCACTGTGAGCTAGGAAGCACAGATTTGTAATGTGGAATATTCAGAGAATAAGATATCTATAAGGAGGCAGGCTGCTATATCTTCATAGAATCATAGAATTGTTATGGCTGGAAAAGACCTTTAAGATTATCAAGTCCAACTGTTATCTAATTCTACCAGGCCCACTTCTAAACCATGTCCCTGAGCACCATATCTAGATGGCTTTTAAATACATCCAAGGATGGCAATTCAACCACTTCCCTGGGCAGCCTGTTCCAGTCTTTGACAACCCCTTCAGCGTAGAAGTTTTTCGTAATGTCTAACCTACTCCTCCCCTGGTGCAACTTGACGTCATTTCCTCTTGTCCAATCAGTTGTAACTTGTGAGAAAATACCAACGCCCACTTCTCTACAACCTCCTTTCAGGTAGTTGTAGAGAGAGATGAGGTCTCCCCTCAGCCTAATTTTCTTCAGACTAAACAACCCCAGTTCCCTCAGCCACTCCTCATAAGACTTATTCTCAAGACCCTTCAACACCTTCGTTGCCCTTCTCTGGACCCTCTCCAGCACCTGACTGTCCTTCTTATACTGCGGTGCCCAAAATTGAACGCAGTACTCAAGGTGCGGCCTCCCCAGTGCTGAGTACAGTGTGACAATCACTTGTCTAGTCCTGCTGGCCACACTATTCCTGATGCAGGCTAGGATGCCCTTGGCCTTCTTGACCACCTGGGCACACTGCTGGCTCATGTTCAGCCGGCTGTCAATCAACATCCTTCATGTGGGTTGAAACTCTGTCATTTTTCTGCTTTGAAATGTTTATCTACCCAATACAGTTTCAAAGTTTTAAGCTTCCAGATGTGTAGGTGGCCTAAGTGGGTAAAGTAAACTACTGAATAATAGTCTTCTGGGCTCAAACGCAAAGAAAAGCAATTGTATATTTATTTACAGAATAAAAGAAAATGTGAAGGGTTTCCTGAGGGGCTTGAGTTTTCTGATATTACATACTTGGGAAAAGTCAGAGGGAATAATTTTAAATGCTGCTGAATGCTAAAATGTTAAAAATGACATTATTTACTTAATACTTTCCTGGTGTGTCTCATTAAATTCTGTGCTAATTTTAAATACATCCTAATGACCATATGCAACATTCATCTATTTTTAATAACCTTGAAAAAAAATGTTTCCTTTCTGGCCTTACTTACAAACCATTCCAGATTGTTGAGCTGCATTTTTAAGTTTCTTTTCATTGGGCATCCTAAAATAAGACTTTGAGGCAGATCACTTCAATTATGTGGCCTTGAGTCAGATGATTTAGTGATTGTGGAGGTTTTTCTTGTGAGTTTGTACAAGAATCTGTTTATCAGCCTTGTCATAAACTTAAACCTGTAAATATCTGATCTGATTTGGCAGGAAAAATATTGCTTTGAAAACCTCTTCTCAGGTGATGTACCAAAAGTTGTTAGATTAAGTTTCTTTACTGCAGTGAAAGCCTAAGTCAAGATAAAGAAAATGTCACTCTGCTTGTACCCTGGAAAGTCAAGTGTCTATTAATAAAAGATGGAACAGTAGAACAACATAGGTTTGTATCAAAATAGTTAAGACAGGTCAATATCTTACCAAGAAAGAGAGGTAGATTATTTTAAAGTGCCATAGAAGAGTTTACTTCTGCACCACTTCCTTGGAGTGAAGAAATGCTAACAAAAACTTCTAACTCCCTTCTGGTTTTGTTATGTTGCCTCTCCTTTGGGAGGGGAGAATTCTAAATATGTATAGAAATGAAATATGTACTTTTGTATAATGTAGAACACATGAATACGAAATGTATAAATATATATATAATTTAAAAAGAAAGTTTGCCAAGTGTGAGGTTTGAAGTTTCTCTGTCCTACCAAATCAGTGATGGAGCAAGTGCTTTGCTCTCAGACACCAGGATGCAAAAAAAAAGTCACAGGACTTTCAGGTCAGGTCCAGTTATGGTGAAGGACACTTTAGGAGAATGCTTTTCATGGCAGGTTACATTATCAGTCTTCAGACATAAAATAGTTAAAGCCTCAGTTAACCCCCAGGATACTTCCTTAATTTTCTAGTTAGAAGGACCCACACGTTTCTTCTCTTTGTTTCTAACATAGTTTAGTATCAAATCACTCTGCTGTACTTAGGGGCTCCTTATTGCAGGTGTATTCACCATCTCTGGCCACTAAAGCTTGTCTAGCATGTACCTTCTACCCTGAGGTCGAAAGCCTCTAACCTATGTTCCCCCTGAGTTTGTGCATTTGGCCTGAAATGCTGCCTTTGCCCTGTTGCCCTGTGACTCCTGTCATCTGCCACTCTGGGAGTTCATACATTGTGAGTGTGCAGGGAAAGATGCATGGCTGTCATGCGTGGCAATGATGAAATGAGGAACGTCCCCTACACTGCAGAACAGTGATATGCCTTTGATTCACCTTCTCCTGAAATGCTCTAAATAAGAGATACTAAAATTTTACAAATTCAGAACTTTGAAATCACATGGGCTATAATTTATTTTACACGGGTGCTTTATAACTTCAACAGCAAGTAAAAATTTATTTTGTGAGTAACATTAAATATAATTGAAATGAGAACAGGAATTACTTTTCCCTGACACTGAAAGGTGGAGCATTTAAATACCCCTTAATAATAAGCTAAAATCATAAAGTTCTGTGTCAGATCAGAAGTAAAGACAGACCAGAACTTTGTGCTATGGTGGCTGAGGTGTTTTTCAAGGGCTGATACACTACATGTAATGGGGAATAAGAACTACTCTTCTTTAAAAACAGTTTTCAGTTGTTGGTTAAATTTTGAAAGGAGATTATATATGTAATATATAAAGTTTTTCTTTTATCAAGTATGCAATCTGAACTACTAAGGAATCTTGGGAAACAAAACTAATTTGCTGTCACAGTCAAGTGATAGGCATAAAAGTTGATGAAACAGTTTACAACAATTGTTTTCTGTATCTGGACTATTTTTTTAACAACAGAAATATTTTCAAAAGTCTCACTGGTAGAATTTCAGTTAGAAATACTTTTATAACATGCCTTTTATAATGTGCACAGAAAAAAAAAAAACAACAACGAGAAATCCCTTTCTGCTTAAGCTGCAGTGAACATTAGTCACTACTGTCCTCCTTCACACAAAAACTAGAATCAGAATTGTAGAATGGTTCCAGTAGAAAGGGACATCCAGAAGTCATCCTCCTGCTTCAACCAGGATCAATAACCTCTTCGCAACTCCTAGAATGGACAAAGTCTTTTCTGTCTAGAAATACATTCTAGGGTAGGATGCCCCAGTTGTAGTTACTGTCATGGGAACAGTCCTTACAGACTTGGAAATATCAGTAACTTAGAGTACGAGTTCTATGGACTCCACACATCCTACATGCTGTCCCATTATGAACTCCTTGTAATCAGTATTTTTCCCAATAAACATAGGCGATAAAATCATGCCCTATATTACAAAATACTGAGTATATATGCTAAGTCTATTTGCAATTATTTTAGGCAAACTAGAGCCATTCTGGAAGTATATTTGTAGCATCACTCGTGCTTAAGTTGTTGCTGAAGGTAACTAGACTTTTCTTCGTAAGTCTGTAGGAAGTAGACATTACAGTTTTAAAGGTACTTCATAGTTCCATATAGGAGTGAGGCAACCATCAGTAAAGGCAGCTCAGAGTCAGTAGCTCAGAAGCCGGGGGAAGAGAGTTTTCTCTATCATTCTCACTTTGCCTAACTCTGGCCCAGTTTTTCAGTCTTCAAGCAGTGGTCACCTTGAGGGACTCATGACTTCTTACTCACAGAGATTCTCATCCATTCCTTATTCAAACTTCAAAGTTTGTTCCAGTGTCTGTCATAGGGCCCTGAAACCCTTTTGTGATGAGAAACTAGAAATGCCTTCAGTGAGGCCCTGTAAGGGCATGGAGCTTATTTCCTTTGTGGGCTGGAAAGCCTGGGTGAAAAATTGCAGAAGTTGACCGTGGCTGCCCATGGCCTCCTAGCATAAGCTCCTCTGAGGCCATATTTTGAAGCCTTTCCAAGAAGAAAGGAATCACTGAACTTTTGTAGGAAAACCAAGAGAACTCATATTTAGTAAGCATTTGTGCTTTACATAGCTACAGATGAGGTTCACCGTAAGTTCTTTTTCTTTTTCCCTTAGGATACCACTTCCTTACCTGGGTTGTAACATCAAAGTTAGAGGCCTGAGGGAATATCACGTTTCAGCAAACAAAATCTCAAACAGAAAGCTATATTCTTAGCTTTTGTTTTCAGCACGCTGCTTAGTGCAGTCTTATAATAGCGCAAAAGGAGAATCTTGTAATTTATTTTGTGGAAAGACTAAGGTTTCTTCCAGGTGAATTCTATGCTGAAAACACAGTTCATTCAACAATTACATTGCTTAATGTTCATCCACAAAGTATTGATAGAATGACTGAGTCAGTCTTCCCCTCATTCATGTGACAAAATAATTAGAATAAGAGATGCACAGTCACTTAATTAAACATTCTTTTCTGGCTAATAGCATTGCACCAAAAAACACGGACTCTCTTGCCAGTTCCTGCTTTTGACTGGAACAAACCAGGAGACTCCTGGGTGAAAGAGGGAACACTGCCTTTTTCATTTGTGTTTCCGGTATTATCTGTTAGCTAGGGCAGGAACATTGCCTTCAAAGGCCTTTGAAGAAATTTAAATTCTAGGTAGGGTTTCACTGAGTAAATATAAAGGACAACAAGGGAAAATAAAACCAACTACAGCCATTTATTGTGACTTTTCTTGAAATGTAAGAGCATGAGAGAAATTAAATTTGAATGTACAGTGACAACAAACAGTTTATCATAGAGGTTGCTGATTTGCAAAGTCTTTTACTGAAACACATAGTGCAGCAAATGAAAAAAGGAATCAGATGCATGTCAGGATTTTGTTTTATAACTCACAGAAGAGATAGATGACAGTCAGCTTGCTGTAGGGACTTCTGAGGTCATTATATGGATAGGATTCTCCAGTGCTGAGCCTGCTGGAGGACCAAGGGAAAAAGTACACCATCAGCACATTAAAAGTGTGTCTCATGAGTAGTCTGAATGGTCCCATGTGATGTCTTCAAGATTTGCCTTATTGAGAATTACCATATGTAGAAAAGGGAAGAAGATGTGCAGCACTGGCCCATACATTCATGGAGAGGGGAGTAAATATTCAGGGGATTGTTCCCAAATTCGTGTAGGAAGATGACTACAAACTAGGCATGTCAATCCCAGTTCATCAAGTTACTTAAGACACAATAAGACTATTTATGGTTAAGGAATCAGGCACTGCTCCTATGCTATCTGAATAAGAAACGTAATTTCAACACCTAATTCAAGATCCTACTACAATCAGTACCATGAAGAAAATTTTAAAAAATTAAATTTAAAAAATGCCAGGCTTTTATAATAAAAATCCTCCAGTGGTTTTGGCTTCCTGCCTTTTGTTTTGACACACTTGGTACCACTTTGTGTGACTGGAGTGGCAAAACTCAGTGTTGGGTGTGAGAGCTCACCTCTGTGGGGCTTAGCTGGCTGGAAAGCACGGGAAAAACTTTGCGACATTCTTCTAATGGTGGATTAGCTCCCCAGTCCAGTCTCAATATTGCCAATGAACAATATGTACCATGGAAACACTTCTTAAGCGGACACACTGCAGTGCCTCTCCAGGGCTGTACTGACAACATGGAACAGAAGACTGGATCTCACATGGACCCCACAGAGAGATGGGTCTTGTCATGCCAGGCAGAAATAGCCTCTTTGAGATAATGGTAATAATTACAGGTGTTTTGAGCTTGAGTTGAATAAATATTGAGCAAAGTAATTAAGTATCAACCTGGAAGAAAGTAATTTTTTCCTACTCCTATGAGTATTTTTATCTTCATAAATGTACTAGATATAGAAAAGCATATGCTCTACAATATTGAAGAGACAGCTATAGCTTGAAGCAGTATGTCAAGTCAATTTTTTGCTTTTGTTCTGTTTTTTATTGCTTTATTAAATGACTTCGGTTAAGAGTTCTGTGATATTTTCCTGTGACAGGAGGCTTTCAACATCTCTCATGCACTGCAGGGTGTTTGCTTGCTAGGTTTGTTTTACCTTGGCCTATTTTAGCCTTTTTTTCTTTCCTTTTTTTTTTTTTAACATGAGTCACTGTATGGTGAGAACTCATTAATGGCCTTGGCAGATACTAATTAAAGGCAGTTTAATGGCTCCCAGGAAAAGAAGCCTTTGCCCAATTTCTTTGGCTCCAGACAAGATTATGAGTCTATTAGAAAACAAAATTGTGAGTGAAGAAGACTTGTGTGTATTGGGGGGAATAACTGAGAGAATCATATGAGCAGTATTAGTCACAGATGTGGTTGATTCTAATATGATTGAAAACATAAAAAAGTATTTCAGAAAATCCCATCCCATCATTATTTTATTTCAGTCAGCCTCATGATTCTCAAAGAAGAAAACATTTCCATGATTAACTGGCATGATATCTCCTAGTTCTACTGAAACATTTAGTCTAAGTTTTCCGGAGTAGGTAAACATGAGCCTAGACACAAAAACCTTCTTTAGCTGAATAAATCAAGGTCCTTATCTTAGACAAAATTTCATGTTCAGTTACATTGTATATTAGCATTTTAATATAAATGTGGGTTTTGCTGTAATGCTGGCTTTTATGTTTACTGCGTTAATAGACACATAAGAAAACTGCTTTCAAGAATAATGGCTAATGCTCTAGTATTAGCCCAGAGCACTGGATTAAAACATGGTATGATGGTTTCTATCCAAGTCTTAATAAATAAAAAAAAAAAAATCTGTATAATCTCTTATCTTGTAGACTTACTTCAAAAATATGTCAGAGCCTCTAGACAGGTACTTCCAAGAGGTCATGCCATTTGACATCCAGGAACTTTAGTCATATAATCTGACTGCTCTTTCAAGGTGAATTACTTCTGTCCTAGGAAGGGTGCATTGCTTGCTGAGCCTAATAGCTAACTTTACACTACTGTCCGGGTTTGAGGTAAAACAGAACCAAGTTTTTGTTCAGTAATTTTACTTTTCAGTTAAGCCTCTTCTAACTCTCTGAAATTAATGGCGTATTTTTCAGTGTCCACTTCTAGGAGTTAAGGTCTGATATTTATAGTGAATATCAAGACGTGGTATGCAGAGAGGCTCCTGCTTACATTTATTCCCATAACAACCAAGACCAGCTGACTTTGTTATGTGCCCCGTTGGAGGGTCAGAAGCAGAAAAGCATAGAGGGGTCCCACCGGTGGGGAGGAGTGGTCAGGACAGGTGACCCAAAACTGACCAACGGGGTATTCCATCCCATTTGCCTCATGCTCAGTATAAAAGCTGAGGGATAAAAGGGTCAGCCCTCTTTCTTCAATGGCCAATGTCTGAGGAGGACTGTCTGTTCATCTGCCTTTGATCCTGATCTGTGCATTCCTGAATCCAGATCCGGAATCCAGTTCCCATCTGTCACTAAGTCCAGTCTGGGACTTTCCCAGTGCCTGCTGGTGATGTGATCATCATGATGTCATCATCCTGGGATGATACAGTTTTGTATATATTGTATATATTTCATTATATTCTTTTTTGATATTATTATATTTTCTTTTTATTATTTTATCATTAATATTCCATTAAAGTAGTTTAGTTTTCTTTTAAACTCATAAGTCTCTGTCTTTCTCATCCTTCTCTCCCTGAAGGCAGAGTTGGGGAGAGCATCTGTGATTCATTTCAGCGGCGAGTTCAGCCCAAACCATGAAAACTACCTATGTTAATGATGTCAGTATGCTGACAGACACATTAGTAAATGTGAAAAAAGAGCAAAAAAGGTAGGGCTTTACAAACTATGCTTTCTTTATCAATTGTGGTATTCCAAACACAAAGAACTCCTGAAAAATTGTCTACTTTATTTGAGAATTAGCTACAGCATCAGTAGAAGATATTCAGCAGGAGGTAATCTCAACATAAGAGGATTGTTCATTTGCAATCGTCCTGGAGCCCCATTTGCAAAAGGTCTAGTGTGGTTTAGCATGATGTAGTTCTCATACAAGCTCATGTTCACATCCAATGCTAAACAGCTGTCTGTAACAGATTCCATAACAAACACAGAGCAAGAGAATTTAACAATATGACTTATGAATTTACAATGCTCCCAACAATTAAACTGCACATGCACAGCCTCCATGAGTGAATTAGAACAACGTTGGCACAAACCTTCTGTCAGGGAACCTGAAATACTGTAAGCTAAGAGCAGAAGTGCTCAGACCCCACAGATATTAGAAACAGTGCTGTTTGTCTTTTCCTCAGGGCTTGGAAAGCCTGAGAAAAGCCCTCTACAAATCTTGAATTCTCTTCAATTTGTTGTCTGCTTACTGAGTATTGTGCCACAGTGCACAGTGTTATCATAATATTACAAACAGCCCGGCGTGTGAAGCAGAACCCATGGTGCAATGCACTCTACCATAAAAAACAAGTGAATAATTCATAATACGAAGGTAAAAAATGACAACAAATAGTTTAAGGGTATCCAGGACAACAATGGCTAACATGATATCCTCTGATTTCAGTACTGAACACCAAGGCTGGGATCCATCTGACCTATTATACCTGCAAAGGAGCCTTTTGTCTGAGACAGAACCACACACTGCCTTCAATGTCCATAGTACAATTTGTTGAATATAAAGCAGGTGAATAAAGCAATTCAGATGAATCATGCCTAAATTCCTCTGTTGACAAAAACACTGCCATTATAGCTCACGTATACTTGTCCGCATTGTACATGTTTACAGGTAGATGAGACAAATCCCTCTTCAATGACCTAACAGTTCTGCTGCTTTGTTTTGTTTTTGGAGTTGGTGGAATGAATCACAGAAAATAAGAGTTTTAAAGATGAATGGAAAAGAAAATAACAAATCTCATACCCGGAATGATGTTTGAAATCCAACAACATGGTGGCAACACACTGAAGTATGGATAAGAGTAACTCTTACTTTTTATTGATCAGAAGAGGAAACTGTCTGAAATATGTTCTTTTCAAGGCGATTTCATCTGGAATTTTCTCTAGGGATTGAAAAAAAAAGAAAACCCCAGACCGTTGTGTTTTTTTTGAGAACTTGTCTCTAGAGTGTGGATCCTGCTAGGCCAGGCCACCATGTAGGCCACAAGATTAGCTGTAGGAGAAACTAAAAGGCTAGTGGAAACTCAGCTGATAATCAGAGTCACAAAGACTTCCTGGAACTAAAATTTGGACTACCAGTGTTTAGACACCACCACATATTTTGTTAGTATACAATCCCTGATACATACTTTTTCCCAGTTGCCAACGTTGAATTGGCTACCAGACCAATTCACATGCAGTCAAACACAATAATCAGCTGGATAACTGCTAGGTGTCCAAATATCACATTCAAATTCACAGTTGCTTGTTTTGCTGCCTATAAAATCTGTTATTTAATAGAAAAATCTGTATTTGACTTCTTACCTAGCCTGGAGTGCCAATCTCTGTTCTGAACATGAGAAACAAGCGGAAAATGGGAATAAGGCATTGCTGGGTCCAGACAAAAGACAGCTGTACCATCAGAGACTTACAGTAGAAAGAATCCAGCTAGAGACAAGAGATGGCTTTTACAGAAGAGGAAATAAAACATATTCCAGTCATGAAAAGCCGGAAATCTCTCTGAGACAAAGGAGGGTTTTAAATGTCAGCAGAAAGATGGCATCACAGTTTGGAAAATTATGAAGGAAAGATTTGTGTGGGAGAGATTAAGAGAGATTTTAGTCATGTTGAGCTTCAGTTGACAGCAAATTTATATAAGATAGTGCCAGAAGGCAGACAAGATGTTTTTGGACACAGTTCAGCCACTAGTTGATCTCACAGATAGTTCTTATTTGGAGATACAACCTGAAATGATGTGAAACAAGGATAATAGGTTCAAGGACAATGGCCCATGAAACAGCTGCAGAAAATACAGGGGGAGTAAGGAAGATCTTCAAAAAATCCCCTAAAATAAAAAGGAGAAAAATTGGAAGAGATCTAAGTCAAGGGAAGATCAGAGTTCAGAAGACTATCCATGTTGGAAGTATGCAAGAAATATGACACACAAGGGCAGAGACATCCAGACAGCACACTCATTCAAAGAAGGACAGAAAGCAAAGGGAACAAAAAAAGATGCTACCATGAGATGCAAACAGGGTAAACACACATGGTAAGCCTTAAATAAGAGTTTAGAATATTTTTAATAAAATTCCTTCCTATGTAACATAACTGGCAATTCACAAAATGCTGTTCAGCTTGTGTTCACTGTACTAAGTGCACACACAATATCAGGTTGTAAACTCCGCAGTAGATATTCCACATTTTCATCTGTTGTTTGAGGTATCAGTCGAAACTGTTCTACAGTGGAAACATATGAAAATTATGTAAGTAAATAGTAATCTTTCTTTCACTGTAGGCCAGCCATGCTGAAATAAATACTCTGGGGAAAAAGTATAAATCCATTTAATCACATTTGCTTCATAACGTTGATGATCTCATCCTTCTGAACTAGGAGGTTTTTGTCTGTAATATAAAACTACCACAGATTTTTGTCAGACTTTATGTGTCCATTCACCACATTGTCAAAGCGGTTTGGAAAGAAAATATACTTTTCAGACTGGTGAGAGAGTTAATTATAGTAGGTTTAATGCAAGTTATTATGTGATGTCATAATTAAGTCATAAAGCACAAAAGCTGCTGCAGATTATAATGATGGAGAAAAGAATGCTACATGTATTCCTATACATATATAGGAATAGGATTTTAAATTATGACTCAAATTTGGGTTTGCTTCTTTTGCCAAACACTTGGAGACAAGCTACGTGACAATAAATGGGAAATAAATGAATGCCGTTGGACTGCCAAAATGGTACCTTTGTTTCTCTTTTTAGACAGCTATTTTGTTCTGCCAGTTGTGCTTTCTGTTGCATATGTAATGTATTTGCAGAAACAGTTGACAAATAACTGCAGGATTTGATGGAAGCAGCAGGTGCCTATTTTTCTGGTCTGCATAAACCTTATTCTCAGTAAAACTTCACACTTCAAGAAATAATTAACACTGCATGTCACAGTAGAACATTAAAACTGAAAAGAAATTATCACAGAATTAGCAATGGCCTTTACCTGAATACATCTAAAAGCTTGATCAATTTATATTTCTCTTTGGTTACAGCAAAAAAAAAGGCAGCTGGACCACTGTCTTCCCTTGTGGCTAGGTTAATTCTGCAGAAGTAATTTTCCATTTTCTGTTTCTCCTACCAAGCCTGCTTTTATATCAAATCTACCCAAATCTCTAGTAAGAAAATTTTTTTCCAGATTGCCCCCCTAACCTTTTCTCCCTTGGCTATTGCTGAGTGCTGTTCTGTCTTACTACTTTCATTATTCAGAAGAGTGGTGTACAATACAGAAACAGCCACGGGAACACATGAAACATTACCATTATGTCTGAATGAGCAGTTGTTTAGAATCTCTTGTGGATGGATGTACTTTGAAACAATCCATGATAGTAAAAAAAAAAAGTTCAGATGAGAACTGAGGTTACATTTTCAAATTCAGTCTTTAGGCTTTAAAAATAAATAAAAAAATGCTTTGAAGACAGGTGTGCTCCAGATTTGCTCCAAACTCAGAAATGTATAGGTATGTGCACATGTGCAAGGGAGTGTGTACACGAGGTGAAGATACTTATATGCACAGAGGGGAGAAATGAAGTTTTTCTGGTTTTACAGGGACAAAGATCTACCTCATAAAAAGACTAAAAATTTAATTAACTGAATTTCCTGTAAAATACAGACCTATGATTACCACATGACCCACAGTAATCTTTAGAGGCCAACATGATGCTCTTCATCATGACAATTACTCTTATATGGCTTCCTCTAACACATGAATGCATCAGTTTGTTCCTTATATGTTTGCCTCTCTTTAGTCTACTAAAATTGATGCTGGCAAAAATCTGAAAATCCAGTTATATTCAACAAGTATATACAATTGTCATGGAATCATTCATTGTTTTACTAGATGATGCTCATCTCTTTTTATTAAATAAAGCAAAGCTTGTTGATGCTTGTTGAGGTTTAACCCCAGCTAGCAACTAGGACCGCACAGCCGCTTGATCACTCCTCCCTCTTCCCCCCAGTAGGGTAGGGAGAAGAGGGAGGAAAGGAGGGGAAAGGAAAAAAACCTCATGGTAAAGACAGTCTATCAGAACAGTAACAGAAAGGTAAAACAACAATAACAACAACAATAATAATAACAATAACAATGACAATATTAATAAATAATAATGGCAAAAGCATATACAAAATAAACTGATACAACACAAGTCACTCTCACCACCCGACGATCGGTTGCCCATCCCATCCTGAGCAGTGATCGCAGATCCCTGCCCCTTGGCCAATCCCCATTTATACACTGTGCTTGACATCTGTGGTCTGGAATATCCCTTTGGCCAACTTGTCCTGTCCATGCTCCCCCTCAGCTTCTATGGGAAGCTGAAAAAGTCCTTGGCTAATGTAAACATTACTTGGCAACAACTGAAAGAGTATGTATTACCAACATTCTTCTTATACTAAATCCAAAACACAGCAGCTACTAGAAAGAAAATTAGCTCTATCCCAGCTGAAACAAGGACAATGCTCCCCTTCTGTGCCAGAACGCAAGTGCTTGGTAAACGTAATTTACTTCCTTGTCACATTGTCTGGAAAGCTGTTAGCCAAATGAACATAATGACCAAATGCAAAACCACAACATAGATCAAGATAAACTAAAAGTGTTAAAGTATTCCCTGTATGAGACTGTACACTTTTCTTATATTGGCTTACCTGTGTTTCTTTAAGTTCCTGTGGGACTTCCTCACTTCCTTTCCTTTTCCTGCAGGGTTTATCCCTTCATCCAGCCATAAGACATTTGTGTGTGCACGAACAGCAAAAGATTGATATTTGACTGTGCTAATCAAACAATCACAGGGAAAAATCCACACGCCCAGATACCATCCCCTCCTCTTTCTTTTTTAAAGATGAGAACAAAGAAGAAAAGTTAGCAGTTTGATTGTATTATATGTCCTACTTCACAGTGTATGAATTATATTTCTGGCACCCATCTTGGGGAACTTAATGCTGTGTCCTTTACTTTTATATACAACCACAGGTCATGAACTAGAAACTAGACCTAATTTTATGATAGTAGAGTGCCCTTCTAAAGAGGTGTTTATAAAAAAAAAATAAAAAACAACAACAGAATTTTGGAAGCAGAAGTTAAGAGGCTGATTTAGAACATATCTTATACCCCAATATTAAATTCAAAGTTTATGATACTCAAGACAACACAGGGCCATCACACATTGTTTCAAGGAGACAATTTGTGATGTGGGAAAATATTACAGCTGTTTATTGAAAGAAAAGGTATCTTTTTTCTAGTTTGAACCCAACAGGCAGACACAAAGGACATAAGATTTCTTTGTTAGAACACAACATTCTGGAAACATTATCTAATCTCACAAACCAGGAGAACTCAGGGCAGCCTGACAGGAGCAAACTGGAAAAGTGTGCTTGTGAGAGAGAACGCAATTGTCTTAACTTTCATAAAGTTCCTGCAAGGACAGGCTTCTGGCACCCAGTAGCCAACTAAGATTTGATGGTTTCTCACACAAAAAGAAGCTTAACAACCTCTTTTCTGTCCCTACTCCGGTTGCCTGGATTCCAGAATAGAACATCCAGAAAAGAATATTAAAAAACACTAATAATAATTGAAAAGTAAAGAGAAAAAAAAAAAAACCACAATAACTCCTTTGAATATTTTGTCTGAAAAAAACATTTAAAATTTTCCAGAAATCAAATTGGAGTATTAATAAGTAATATATAGAAGGAAATACACCATGTACTGGGAGACTGTGATATTGTTCCTTTTCATTTTAAGAAGAACATTAATTAAAACTTGAAGAAATGTAAAGCACAGATAAAATACTACCTTATTCTGACATTTTTACCATGGAACACATACGAGGCAAGGTGACCTTGTGATAATTTTTATTGTTACTGAAAAGGAAATCTTCCAAGAGAGAACGGGTGGAAATTGTTAATGAAGTAATGGTCATAGAAAGGGTTAGCAGAATAGAGGTAAGACACTTTCATGGGAATGAAAACCAATTGGTGCGAAGCCCTTATGAATCAATTGCACTCTAACTTAAAAGCAGAATCATGGTTACAGGATTTTTGGAACGGTAAGAAAAGTAGCTGGGAAACTTCTTGCCTTTTGCTCTGTGTGCTTTCAAAGTGCTGGCTTCTGTGCCATATTAGCTTGCCTTAGATCTCCTCTGACCTTCTATGGCATGCAAATAAATTCTTTTTCTCATGCTTACTCTACACTACATTCCTCCTACTGCTCCCTGGGCCATAGTGGAAGGACAGGGAGAAGGTTTTCTGCTGTCAGTTCAAAAGCAAGACACAAAACCAACCCCTCCTAAAATGGCCTCTACCAGCTGAAAGGAGTGACTGAAGGAAAAGTCACATTTACTCTTTCCATCCATTAAAGACCTTCAGCAGTAACAATTCAACATAGTGAATAAGCAGCCAGTGAATAGAGGTGGCTACTAGCCACGTGGCTGACCATGAACAGAGACCTTTTTTGCAGTAAATTATGTATTTAGATACATTTTCATGTCATTAGCGAAGTGTATCTTTAACTCTAGAGTGTCTCAGTTCTACATTTCAAAGTGTGTAGGTACCAGAGTGTAAAACATTTTCTTTAACAGGGCTACATATTGTCTCATATTAGCATTGTTGAAATGTGCTAGAGGAAAATTTTTAATGAAATTAAGCCTGTTTCAAATGGTTGCCTTGGGAAACTTCAGCCTGAAAAATTAAATTTGAGCAAAATTTTAAGAAACTGAAACCAGAATTTTATGATGTGAGGCATCACATTTAACCGTTGGCAAGGACCTAGTTCTAGCTGCAATATCATTGCATACAGTTAAGCAGACACATACATATATACATAAGACTACACTGAATTATGAAGATTGCAAGAACACACACTGCATTAGGAAGTTAAAGAAAGTGACACTAATTTGAACTGCTTTACAGTAAATGACTTAGAGGGCTGTTTCTGTAAACAGTTAACAGAAATCCACTCATTTATCGCAATTTGTTACTATATGATCCCTTGTTTTTATGGCTGTCTTCAGGGTCTCAAGACAGGCTCAGAGAATGAGCAAAACCAATTAGTGGCCATCTTGGGACTGTTTGTCATGCCAACATCATGTGGTTGTGGGCTTAACTGTTTTTGTGTTCTGTTTTGTTTTTTTAAGGGGGAGTTAGGTTCTGATTCCCAAAGTTGAAATGGCAATCAGTACAGTTTCAGGAATTTGGCCAAAGGTATCTAGGTTCTCACAGCAGTAGATAATAAGAATTGACTTGTACTCTTATTATTTCAACAAAGTTAATAAAAAGCAATGAAGAACGTATAACACATGAACACTGCATTTACAGCAATGAAGTGACATAGGTGTATGGACAATAAATGAAAAGGAAAATAAATAATGGGTCAATTGAGATCTTCAGTTTACTTTTAAGATCATTAGTATGTAGCCACCCTACAAGGAAAGAAATGTTACCTAATTTATCTACATTCAGAGACTGAGTGGAATTCAGCTGGTGGGTTAAGACATTTAAGCAAAGACTTCTACATATAAACCAAGTGCCTAATATCTCCTTTTAGTCACTGGAGATCTAGTCAACAGGGTAATTGGAGTCTAGAGAGAGGTTTATCTCACCCTAACCTAGAAATCTCCATTTCATCTACCGTGCAGTTCTAATTTCTTCTTTTTCACCATTTTTGTGACTAATGTGTGCAGCTCTCATTATCCAGAACCTGAGAACTCATATCATGTTTAAGGCTCTCTTGGCAGTTTGCAAGTCACATCAATGACAGTTTGTCATATCAATAACAAAAACCTTGTCTTCAGATCAGGGATGGGAAGGACAGGGATTTTCAATGGATGGTAATAACACAGAGGCTTTTCTACCACATGGACTTTATCTGAGTAATTTCCATTTTTATTCTGGCTCAGGGGCCACCAGCATTAATAGGAAGATACCCATTTCCTGAAGACATTCCTGCCTGCTCCCAGTGCCTCCCTTTAAGGCCTATGCTTGCCATGGGAAATTCAAGCATCTCTGTTATTATCCCTTTTATAGACTCAGAAAGATGATAGACCTGTCAACCTCAAATCAGACATTTTTCCAGAACAAAAAAAAAAAGGCAAAAAAGAGAAAAAAACCTCTAGATATGTTTGCTTGGAAAGCTCAATTCAGTCTTCCAGTTGAAGTAATGGACATGTGAGCCAGAAAAAGTACGTTGCATAAAATATGTACAATTGCCCAATATTCACTTCTTCTCCATGCATGCACACTTCACAGAGGGTATTCCTCAACCTCAAGGAATTCCTCAAGAATTTATCAACCTTTCTTAAAACACTATAGAGTTTTTTGGTTTGGGCTTATTTGTTTTCTGGCTGGGTTTTTTTGTTTTTGTTTTTGTTTTTTTCACTTGCAGAAATTCAGGAACTAAAATAATGTTGAGATTAGATGTTAGATGATGAGATATTAGAAAATATTGCTAATTGTAAGGATTGTCAAACAGGGGAACGGGCTAGTTTGGGAAGTTTTTGAATCTCTGTGCTGAGTGGTTTTATGATTAACATACAAGGCAAACATCTGTCAGGAGCTGTTCTGTTATACTTGACCTTGACTCAAATCAGGAAAGTGGACTAGCTTAATCTTCGATCCTTAAATACTAGCATCTTCAGGACGGGAGCCATGCAGACATCCAAAAGCAGGCAGAAAAAAAGCCTATGTTAATTTTATTTGTGCCATTCACAGAGGAGCCATTTACAAGTCATAATGAAAAAGAACCTCTTTAAAAATACATGAAGGGCAAATGTGTTTTCTTTATCAGCCTCAACAATTTGGTGCACGTTCTAATTTCTTTCTGCTGTAGCTTCCAGGGTCCCATTGATCTTGTGGCGTGGGAGGACTCTTAGGTGGGAGTCTGTTACCCTGAGCAACATGACAGCGTTAATTCAGTCGTGCTCTGGGAAAATGAAAGTAGGCTACATGCATATTTGCATCTCTGCCAATAAACACATTAGTGCTGCAAGTGCAGGAATTTTTGCCACATTAATCAGATTGATTCCTCTATTAGTATTTTTTTTAGTGCTACCTGTCTTCCATCGGCTTGATAAGAAGGGCAAGGGATCTGCTTGACATACGTTTCATATTGAACTCTGCTCAGTTGGTTTGCTTTATTGCATACATTCATTTTAAAGTTCATAAATGAGAAATCCAATAATATGCCACTTGAAAAACCAGCTGGTTTTCATGCCATTTCAGCTAAATAATTATTTTTGCCTTGGTAAAACGTAGAAAACATTCTTATCTTTAAGAACAATTTTAGGATTTATGGAACATAGCTTGATTCTTACTCATTGCTAAAATGCTTTTTCCTCGCTCTTTGTGTTATTGCATTCAGTGTCTGTTAGATCTATGAGAAATTTCTAGATATGCCTCAGTGCAGTCGAGCTGGGCTTCATCTTGCCTAACTTTACTATGTAAGAGTCAGGCTTCTAGTCTGAGCTAGTCATCTAGATCCCTGCTACAGTCACCGGGGAAAGAAATACCTCGAGGTGGCGATTCATGTCACCTGCAGTACTTCATAACAAATGGAAACCCAGGAGTATGGGATTCCTGGGTAGTATTACACTCTGATCAGTGCCCAGCTTGGGTGAATGAAGGTCCAAGACACTGGAGAAGTGATAACATGAACCTGTACAACTCAATCTGAGTGCTGTTGCAGTTTTTCTATGGGCAGCTGTAACATACTTTCCTAGACATAATAAAATTTGCTCCATAAATTTTAGGGTGAGTCTATTTTCCCTTTATTTCAGGTGGAGTTTTACTTGTGCTGAAGTGATCCCATAAGAGTGGGAATCAGCCAGGTTTAAAGGTGCACCTTGGATTAAGACTCCTAAATGAAGCTCATTTTCTTCTCACGCAAAGGCTAGAAGACATTGCACTGCGACTCAACAGCTGGAGACAGTGGTTCTTCAGGTTAGCTTGCAGAAAATATCAGACATGGGGTCTACATATTCAGCATAGAACATCACAGTGAGCATCTCCACCCATTTGTTCAGAACTCTAAATCCATCCCTGAGGGCGGGCACTGCAGAACAGAACAGGAGGCACATTTTTCTATAGTAGACCAGAGAAGACTTGACCAGAAATAGAGACTTCACTTTTGAATCCTGTATAAACCTCAGGAGTCTTGAATCCATTGTTCCTACTCTTCAAGAAAAGGGTCTAATCTCCAACTCTCTGCTTAAATGGGATCAACTCCTAGTGCCACTTATGCACTTTTACCAGTGATTTTTTAACAGATAATCACTATGGATTTACTGTGTTATTTTACAGTATTTGATAAATTACTTCTCAGTTTCTTTAACTAATGATCTAATTTGGAAACTATAACTGGCATACATAGTATGAGTTTTGAGTGAAATAGACTGCATATCAAAATGAACAACTCAAGATTCTTCTGACTTTCTCCAAGAAGTTGACAGCAGGAACCAGGAGAGCTGCTCAAAGCACTTATTATCCAAACTAAGCATGATAAGCAGAAGATAATATCGATTTTCTTTTTCCTTTTTTTTTTTTTACACTGATATCTGCTTTAAATTTGAGTAAATGTGTACATGAGTTAGTCTATTTAAAGGTAGTCTCTTGCTGTGCGTCCCTAAACTTAAACAGGGTCATCTGCACATAGAATATACTGGATTTTTTTTTAATTTTAAATCTCTACATATATATATTGTAGCTTTACTGACTGTAATGAGTCAAAGCCACCAATTTCTATTTTTCATTCATGATTTTTAATGAATGAGAAGAATTGTGTGAAACCCGCAGGTTCATAACCCAGCTTGCTAAAACCCATGTTGTGTTTGCATGCGCGTGTGTAAGACAGAGAGTGAGTGGTGTACAATGGGGAGTAACACAATGTTGAGACAGGAAAATTAAGACATTATTCTCTTCATTTATAAATTATAAGTCTCATTTTCCACATCTCCAGCCCCATCAGCCTGCCCTTCAGCTGTGAAACTTAAACAATAAATGTGAATAATCAATAGCTGTGTAAACATGTTTTCTGTGTTTCCTACCAAGATGATTAAACCTGTAATTTTAGGCCTAGTTTCATATCTGATGTTGACAATTTTTCAAAATAATAGAAGTTATTTCATAGTGATGAAATTTCCCTTTTGCACAGAGATCTAGACCTGCTTCTGTGCTATTATGTCAATGCAGAGCTTTTCAGATAAACAGCCCCCCTCCATGAGCGCTAGGACCTGTGGACCTAAGCCAGCTCTGCACTGGAAGCGATATAGCAGTGGTTAGGGTAGTGTTCAACTAACCAGCCATGCTGGGAGGCAAGATTTATTAGGTTTACTCACAACATGCTAATGTCTGTGGGCTAGTTTGGAGTCCAGATGGCTCAAGGACACATCTGTCTGAATAAGAAATGGAGATATACCTTTTAGTCTGCCCAAATGAATTTTGAAAGCTTACCAGAAGCTCAAAATCTGTAAGTGGCATTTACTGCTCTCCTTCCCTACTCTTTCTCTCCCTTGAGATGGGGGGTGAGGGGGACGACTGGAACACAGGTGTTAACAAGAAATGGTCTTTTATTCCAAAGTTGTCCTTGGGGCTTCCTAATGGCAAACAATTTCTTTTTCGGTTCATCCAAAGTAACACTGTCTTGCCCATCATCTGTTAACATGCCTTTTATATTTCTTTTCATTTTAATGTCTCCAATAGTATTTTGCTGGGTTTTGTCCCTCTTTAAGCATCCTACAATCTCCACATTCCTTTTGGACTTGTCCATTTAATTAAGCTGAAAGAGTCAAGTATGCCAGGACCTATTGCTGCAATGAGTGGAGGTGACCTCTACGTAAAGCTCATAGAAGTAGTCCTAGTGGTGGTACCCAGACAGAAACTGATTGAAACAGACACTGGTACATGGAAATATTATTCATTTTAATAATGCCAGACAGTCTCAGGAGTATGATTGGTAATGGATTCCATCTGGTTTGGTTGTCTCTGTTCTGCCTCAGAATGACTTTATAATTAGCTTTGAATCTATTAAGCTCTATAATTTCAATCCTGAAATAAGCTAGGTGGCTTCATAAAAGTTTAAAGGTAATATACAGGCTTAGATTTTCATTTTAGGAGATGCATATTGGAGGTCAAGGACTGACTTCAGTTAATCATACATTCTGATACTTGATTTAAAAGATCAAATAGATGAACTGGATATGAGCTAAGGATAGTGGATTAAATTAAAATATGAAAAATGGTCATTTGGATAAAGTAAATCTTAATGGGCTTTTTATCACTGAAAAATTACTGAATTTTATTTACTTTCAATTGCTAATACAGGACATTTACTAGCAATTCAAAAATAGACATGTGAGAAGCAAAATTCCTTTATGTTTCTAAAAAGTGAAATACAGATTGAGAAACTCACTGTACCTTTACTGACGGTGTTATTGATTTTGACTCATTATACAGAATTTTTGCATCTCTTACATAGACTCTTCTGGAATAATTTACCCCACAGATGAACCCTTGCCTGAAATCAAGTTCTTATGGATACAGAAAAGACAGTCATTTTTAGCATCTTCAGCATGAATAATCATCTAAATTAATTTGAATCAGTATGTTGTCTTCAATTATAGAGTTTATATACATCGTTCCCCATGTTACCATTCA